>CM075495.1:10000-52500 GCA_037950675.1 Hypophthalmichthys molitrix | reverse complement strand
GTGTCCCTGTGTGTGTGTGTGTGTGTGTGTGTGTGTGTGTGTGTGTGTGTGTGTGTCCCTGTGTGTGTGTGTCCCTGTGTGTGTGTGTCCCTGTGTGTCCGTGTGTGTGTGTGTCCGTGTGTGTGTGTGTCCCTGTGTGTCCGTGTGTGTGTGTGTCCCTGTGTGTCCGTGTGTGTGTGTGTGTCCCTGTGTGTGTCCCTGTGTGTGTCCCTGTGTGTGTCCCTGTGTGTGTCCCTGTGTGTGTGTGTGTCCGTGTGTGTGTCTGTCCCTGTGCGTCTGTCCCTGTGTGTGTGTGTGTGTGTGTGTGTCCCTGTGTGTGTGTGTGTCCCTGTGTGTGTCTGTCCCTGTGTCTGTCCCTGTGTGTGTGTGTGTGTGTGTCGGTCCGTCTGTCTGTGTGTGTGTGTGTGTGTGTGTGTGTGTGTGTGTGTCCCAGTGTGTGTGTGTCCCAGTGTGTGTGTGTCCCTGTGTGTCTGTCCCTGTGTGTCTGTCCCTGTGTGTCTGTCCCTGTGTGTGTCTGTCCCTGTGTGTGTGTGTCCCTGTCCCTGTGTGTGTCCCTGTGTCTGTCCCTGTGTCTGTCCCTGTGTCTGTCCCTGTGTGTGTGTGTGTGTGTCGGTCCGTCTGTGTGTGTGTGTGTGTGTGTGTGTGTGTGTGTGTGTGTGTCCCAGTGTGTGTGTCCGTGTGTGTCCGTCCGTCCGTGTGTGTGTGTGTGTGTGTGTCCGTCTGTGTGTGTGTGTGTGTGTGTGTCCGTCCCAGGGGCAGAGCCAGACATTGTAAACATTCGGGGCTTAGCCCAAATCTATTTTGTTCAATGAGAATTTAATTTTCAGTTAACAGTTTTACTGTCATGAAAGGAACTTTTGTAGTATGCTGAAGTAAAGTTCATAAAATGTACATTGTTTCCCACAGAAATTTGCAAAACTTTGTTGGGTGTAGCTTCTCTGGGGGGTCGGGGGGCATGCCCCCCCCAGAAGAAAATTTTGTACATTTTAAGGTTAAATGCATCAATCTGGTGCACTTTGAGAGCTTAAAACTGAGAGCTTAAGCCCATGTGTGCAAAATGAACAAAGAAACAGCATACCTGGACATTAAGAGGGCTCAAACATCTTTATAGTTGATATAGAGTCTCAGTCTACATTACACTGACACTGGTGTTTTAGGATGCCAAACAATTATTAGGCCTACAATAATATTATAATATGATTTAGGCCTTTATAATTATTCATTTGACAGTTATATCTATATATTGTAACAAATGCACTGTAAAATAAATGAAAATTGAATAAGTAGATACTTTACAATACAGTATAGGGAAATTACAATATTTTTGTACTAATTTCTTCACTTGCAAGATAAAGATAAACCCTTGAGCTTTTATTTTGATCAGCTGATCACATGAGCAAATGTGCGCACTTCTCTTTAAAACACGCAGCACAAACAGACTGTATATATACTTAAAGGATTAGATCACTTCTGAATGAAAATTTCCTGATAATTCACTCACCTCCATGTCATCCAAGATGTTCATGTCTTTCTTTCTTCAGTCGAAAAGAAATGAAGGTTTTTGATGAAAACATTCCAGGATTATTCTCCATATAGTGGACATCACTGGACTCCACTGTTGAAGGTCAAAATTATAGTTTCAGTGCAGCTTCAAAGGGCTTTAAACGATACCAGACGAGGAATAAGAGTCTTATTTAGTGAAACGATCGGTCATTTTCTAAAAGAAAAAAACAACTGTATGCTTTATAAACACAAATGATCGCCTTGCAAGTGCTTCCACCATTTCGCCTTCCGTATTCTTTAAAAAGCTTATGCTGTATGTCCTACGCCTTCCCTATCCTACTTACGGAAAAAACAGAACTGGCGCCTCGTTCGTTCCGTAAGTTGAATAGGGAAGGGTTAGGACATACAGCGTCAGCTTTTTGAAGAATACGGAAAGCGGAGTCCAGTGATGTCCACTATATGGAGAATAATCCTGGAATGTTTTCATCAAAAACCTTCATTTCTTTTCGACTGAAGAAAGAAAGACATGAACATCTTGGATGACATGGGAATGAGTAAATTATCAGGAAAATTTCATTCAGAAGTGATCTAATCCTTTAATCGCTGTCTTTTGCAGTTTTAGGCACAAAGCCATATCACGGTTTCGATTTTAGTTCGTTGGCAAAATACAACGTTACAGACCATTAAGGCTATGTATGTTTTAAATTTACGGTTCATTATGAAACAATGGCAGCATAGGGTAATTAATGAGGAACACTGAATGAATGTTAAGCTGACAAATGTGCTAAAGTTTTCATATCAGATGTTCAATCATAAAAACCCTTCAACCGGAACAAAAGAGAGTCTCAAGGCCTGCCGCTGCTCTGAGCGAGTGACAGGAGGCGTCTCTGTGTTCAACTGCAATGTGTGTGAACTCGCTGTCGGAGAGAGGAGAGAGAAAGCGCTGCAGCTATTGGTGTATACTACAGAAAAGTGATATTGAACTGTTTAACATTTTAATAGAGAGATTAGAAAAATTATATTTTGACAGCACTGTTAAGAAACCTCAAACCTGAAAGATTTGGGGCTTTTGGAAAAACATTCGGGGCTCCAGCCCCCTTAGCCCACCCCTAGCTCCACCCCTGGTCCGTCCGTGTGTGTGTGTGTTTGTCCGTGTGTCCATGTGTGTGTGTCCGTCCGTGTGTCTCTGTGTGTGTCCGTCTGTCCGTGTGTGTGTCCATCCGTGTGTCTCTGTGTGTGTGTGTGTCCGTCCGTCCATGTGTGTGTGTCCGTGTGTGTGTCCGTCTGTGTGTCCGTGTCCCTGTGTGTGTCCGTCCGTCTGTCCGTGTGTCCGTCCGTGTCCGTGTGTGTGTCCGAGTGTGAGTGTGTGTGTCCGTCCGAGTGTGTGTGTGTGTGTTTGTCCGTCCGAGTGTGTGTGTGTGTGTGTGTGTGTGTGTGTGTGTGTGTCCGTCCGAGTGTGTGTGTGTGTGTGTGTGTGTGTGTCCGTCCGAGTGTGTGTGTGTGTGTGTGTGTGTGTGTCCGTCCGAGTGTGTGTGTGTGTGTGTGTGTGTGTCCGTCCGAGTGTGTGTGTGTGTGTCAGTCCGAGTGTGTGTCCGAGTGTGTGTCCGAGTGTGTGTCCGAGTGTGTGTCCGAGTGTGTGTGTGAGTGTGTTCTGCATTTCCTGTCACACTCTCAAATAGCTTAAATGTCCCGCAGGACTGAAACTCTCAAGCCCAAAGTAACTTCCCTCGTCTGCGTTCTGCTCACAGGCCATCTGTGTGACATAGTGTACACTAGATAGTGTGCATGTGCTGAACGTGTCCATCCGCTCACAGTCACTGGAGTATCAGTGTACTTTGAATGCCTGGAAATGAACTGTACTGTTCAGACCGAATGTCTCTGTTCCCATTAAAACACTGCAGATGATGAGTGTGTGTGTGTGAGAGAGTGTGTGTGTGTGTGAGTGTGTTCTGACCTTGACATCCACATCCTGTTTTGTGTAAAAATACATCCAGTGAGAAACGAGTGCGTGTTCATCCCTCCATCCTGCTTTCCTGTGTCCATAACTGACTGTCGGTGTGTGTGTGTGTGAGAGAGAGTGTGTGTGTGTGTTTTTGTGACATATCAGGACACAAATGTGTATAATGACATGGGTATAACAGGTATTACAAGGAGAGGGTGATTATGAGGACATTACTCCATGACCCCATTTTTCAAAAATCTTATAAATCATACAGAATGAGTTTTTGTGAGAAAGTAAAAATGTGCACAGTTTCCTGTGATGGGTAGGTTTAGGGGTAGAGGTAGAGTAGAGGGAGAGAAAATACGGTTTGTACAGTATAAAAACCATTACACCTGGAATGACCCCACAATTCACAAAAACAAACCTGAGTGTGTGTGTGTTTGTTTGGGAGGGGTGTAAATGGTCTTGCGTTGTGAATCGTCCGCAGATCTTCAGAAGGGGTAAATTTCACTGACCAGGTGTTTCCTCCCTCTCTCACTCACTCACTCACTCACTCACTCACTCACTCACACACACACACACACACACACACACACACACACACACACACACACACACACACACACACACACCCACCCGCACACACCCGCGCGCACCGTCACGCATCATGAATGCAGCATCACACACACAGCATGTTCACACAGTGTGCTCACTATACATTGAATTCAGTTGAATATCATCATGCAGCTCTAGTTTAAGACTCACTGATGTTAAACACCTTCGCTGGACTGTGTGTGTGATCTGTTCATCATCAGCGTGAGGTCAGAGGTCACTGGTCACTGCGTTTGCTGTATGACTCGGCAGCAGTTTGTGTGAAATCCCTCACTGAAGCCTGACGCTGAGAAGGCAGTGAGTGAGGGTGAGTTCTCAGTTATTTATTGCAGCTGGAATGGATGCATTCATGAATGTTTAGGGACGTTGATTCATGATGTGAAGGTGTGTGTGTGTGTGTGTGTGTGTCACCAGCCAGGTTTGAGTCACAGCTGCTGTCAGAAGTTCATTATAACCCAGTTTAGAATAACTAGTCTCATGTAATCTGACTTTTTCTTGTGTTTGGTGTCTGTTTGTTGAGAGTGGATTATCACACAGTAATAGATGGACTGATATAAACCTGAGCGGCCAGTGATTTCCATCACACTTGTTGTGGGTCCGTCTGTAGGGGTTACAGACATATTACATCAATGGAAGTCTGAGACAGATAAACGTGTGTGTGTGTGTGTGTGTGTGACTTGCCAATCTGCTATGTAGGCGTTTGCTCTGACGGGTGGGCCAGGAAATGGACCAATGAGAAGACAACGCAGCAGAACTGTGTCACGTCGGCCATTGTTCCTCCCCAACACTGGCAGGAAAGGAAGTATTACAGCACACACACACACACACACACAGAGAGAGAGAGAGAGAGCTTCCTGTGTTTGATGAGCCACTTGGTGGAGGAGAAAGACAGACATGATGTTTGAAAATGCGTGTCGCTCACATGAGCACAAGTGTACAAGTGGTTTATTGACAGAAAGGAATCTACTAGATATGAGTGGGTGTTGTCTGGATGTTAGGGCTGGGACAATAAATCGATTCATCTCGATTTGTGGATCGATTCTGAGATTTTCCAAATGCATCAAGATTTTCTCTTGAATTGGTTCTGAGCTTAGTTTTTAACAGCAGATGGCGCTCTAGGCTAGTTCTGTGCTCACGAAGAAGAGCGCTTGTGCGTTTGGCTATGTACTTGCCCCTCAGAATGTAGATTAATGTAAACAGCCCACTGCAAACACCCTTGTAATTCCCTTCAACCTTTTTGAATTTTATGAATGATTATTTTATAGACGGTTCAAGTGGTGTGTGTGAGGAATTGGAAGTAAGCAGATTACGGCTGTTTCTAAAGCGCGCAGTGACATCTGCTGTTAAAAACTAAGCTAGAATCAATTTGAGAGAGAATCTGAAAATTCGGAAAATCTCAGAATCGATTCAGAATCATTTCTTGATTCACGATTCAACAATTTATTTTCCCAGCCCTAGTGGAAGTTGTCTGGAAGTTGTCTGGAAGTGCTCCAGACATTCACACAAACATGACAAACACACCTACTTTCACATTTACACTAGGAGTTAAACGGACTCGTGATCCGTGCGGACCAGGACCCATGGCTGAAAGTTTATAATTTGCATGTGTTTTGTCTTGCTAGTTTACACATTCAATTATTTTAAACCTTTCCAGCACCAGAATTTAATTTGAAAATGGATTTCTCTTTCACATCTACTTGCACTTGGATGGACATACACACACACACACACACACACACACACAAAATTAGATCAAAATACCAGTTGCGGCAAGTATTCTCGTAAATAGTCGATTATGTGTCGAGAAAGAGAACGAGAGAAGGATATGTATCGTTATTTTGGATCCGTGCATTCGGCCTTAAAGTGACAGTAGCCTAAATACTTGCTGTTGTCTGTGTTATTATTGTTAATCAAATTACAAAACACAGCTTTAACAAAGATTAATCTATATTTAATGTATATAGTGTATACACATTTCTGTACCTGAAATGAATACTACAGTAGACTTGTAAACTTGTTAGACTATATTATATTTATCTGTGCTTATAATTTGTGTTATTTGTTCTTATTTTTAACTTGCCTTTAATAATGTTTGAACTTAGACTAGTAGTTTTTGCTGTGGTATCGAAGTATTTAAAGTGTGCTTTAAGTTACCCCCACCCCCAAAATATTTTTTCTTGCTGATCCGAAAATTGATCTAATCCGTGACTCAAAAAACGTAATATAATCCGAACCGTGAATTTTGTTGAACCATCTGTTGAACCACTAATTCACACACACTGATAAAGGGCTGATGGTCCAAACCTGCAGCTGATCTGAGGTCAGAATTACCACACCAACTCCTTCTTATCTGTTGTGTTCGCACACGTTCCTCCTGCAGTGACGTCTGAATGATTTGTCTGTTAACTCATTTATTGTTGATGTATTTTGTTTTCTCTCTGCTGTGAATGTCTGTGGCTAAACACAATCTCTCTACAGTTAAAGCTGTTCCGTGTGTCTTTTACAGAGATTACGCCGATTATCAACCAAATACAGAACAGAGAAGATCTACCCCACTAATGTAGGAGAGCAGGAGGAAAATGTGAAGAAAAACCGATACAAAGACATTCTGCCGTGTGAGTAAACAGACTCGTTCATGATCCAGCGCTAACCTAACGCTAACATGTGTCAGTTATGAATGAAGAGCCTGAGGCTGTCTGAGATCACATGATTGATGTTTGTTCATGATGTTAACAGAGATGATGATGATGAGACGAAGGGTTGTTTTGTCAAATGAAATCTGATCTGGTGTGTGTGTGTGTGTATCTGCTGACACGATGATGTCTTTCTCTCGCACGTCAGTCGACCACAGCCGTGTGAAGGTGACATTAAAAACATCTAACCAGGACACAGATTACATCAATGCAAACTTCATCAAGGTACTGAAGACTTCCTGTGCTGCTCTGTGGCCTTTCCTGTCTCTCTAGACGCCCTTCAGCATGTGTGTGTGAATGCAAACACGTATATCAGCGCAATCGAAGTTACACTCCACTCAGAAGCTGTTTTGCTTTCTTGAGTCTTGAACTGAAGTGTTTCTCCTGATGTGACACACATAAGCATCAACTAGAGTCTCGGTCTGATGAAGCTGTAGAGACCGTAGATCGCTGTGATCATGTGATTGGTCAGATCTGTGTGTCTGTGTGTGTGTGTGTGTGTGTGTGTGTGTAGGGAATGGACAGGCCGGAGGCCTACATCGCCACTCAGGGGCCGCTGCCCAACACAGTGCTGGATTTCTGGAGGATGATCTGGGAATACAAGGTTGCGGTGAGTGATTCTACTGTGTGAGTGTGCGTGTGTGAGAGAGTGTGTGTGTTCTCATAAGTGACGCGTGACTTCCTGTTCTGCAGGTCATCGTGATGGCGTGTCGAGAGTTTGAGATGGGAAGGGTAAGAATGAATTCCTTGTGGATTCTGTGCTTCAGTCATGAACGCTTTGGTTCACAGGCACAAACATGTTCTTCACTCTCTTTCCTCTGCAGAAGAAGTGTGAGCGTTATTTCCCCATGTTTGGAGACGAGCCCGTGACGTTCGGCCCCTTCAGGATCTTGTGTGTGAGTCCACATTACATTCCCAAATCTGATCTGAGGAACTTTCACATGTGGGAATAAACTGAACATCTATCTGGTGTCTATCTATCAGTGTTCTTCACTGTGAGCAGCGGTCAGATTTACTGTGATTTTTCACCAATTTAACTCAGTGTTCACTGTTTGTCTAGTATATTTGGCCTGTTATGGTTGAAAACGGTCAAATATGAAATAAATATATATAATTATTTATATAATTTTTGTTAACAAATTTAGTTCCTGTTATCTGCTTTAAAGATTCTTTAGATTTTTATGTGTGAGTAGTTTTGTGTATTAGTGCTCTTTACATCAAACCGCATCACCAGCAGATTCATGTAGATCTGAGAATGTAATTCAGACGTAATCAGTGTCTGATATGGGCTTCATTTAAAATGTCACGTGAACAACCTTCCAAAAAACAAAATCACATTCAGCCAGAAACGAGCCGTCAGGAATCAGTAAAGACAAACGTTTGTTTTTCAGGAGTCTGAGCAGCCAAGGACGGATTATTTCATCCGGACACTTACAGTGGAGTTTGATCATGTGAGTCTGTCTCTGTCCGTCTCAGTCTGTCTGTTGTGGCGGTTCAGTTTTTTAACCGTCAGTCTGTGTTTCTCTCTCTTCTGTCAGGAAACCCGTCGAGTGACGCAGTTCCATTATGTGAACTGGCCTGATCACGACGTCCCGTCGTCATTCGATTCCATATTGGACATGATTGCTCTGATGAGGGAATATCAGGAGCATGACGACGTTCCCATCTGCGTCCATTGCAGGTATCAGATCTGCTTGTGTCTGATGATTTTCTGTTTAGAAAGAGCGGCATCATGACCTCTTATATGATCTTATATGAACGCACACATGCTCATGTAAAGAACGGTAGCGGTGACTTTCTTTGGCTTTATTTCTTCTGATTATTCTGGTTATAATCGCAGATGAACGACAGGCTGAGGTTCGGGTTAAAAACGTCATGAAAGGGAAGTTGTGCTGGTCTTTTCTTCTCTATTGTGACGTATATCCGAGTGAAACGCTCCTGTAACAAGAACAAATGTAGGGCGGGGCTTAATTTTGTCTGTGGGGAATTGATTGGATGGTTGTGGTTTGCTATTGGTGGATCTCATGTGACAGGTTGCCCCGCCCTCGTCATCAGAGAAGAGAAAAGATGCTGCAAGAGGGAGGAGAAGATATTCTGATTAAAGATTACCAGAACATAAATTTAACACAATAATGATGTGCACCGATAAATCATTTAGAATAAACACTGAAATATTCCATAAAAACAAGAACTGTCCATTGTGATTTCACTGTGATTTAAGTCAGGCTTTCATGGGCTCAGAATGTAGATCAGAGTTCAGGAGCTGATGGGAAGAAACTGATCCTGAGTCTGTTAGTGATGATGATGATGATGATGATAATGATAATGATAATGATAATGATGATGATGATGATGATGATGATGATGATGATGATGATGATCAGACGCGGATGGGTGAGGGGAACCAGCGATGGCCTTCTGATCTTTGCTGTTTAACATGTTCAATAGTTTCATATTAAATGACTGTTTGGGTGTGTGTGTGTGATCGGTGTGTGATCGGTGTGTTCTGACTGCATGTATGTGTTGTTCATTTGTTGACAGTGCTGGCTGTGGGCGAACAGGAGCCATCTGTGCCATCGACTACACCTGGAACCTGCTGAAAGCTGGGGTAACACACACACACACACACACACACACACACACACACACGAGTCTTGCCATTGAATTGATGACATTACTGTTTTTTTGCAGAGAATTCCTGAAGATTTTAACGTTTTCCATCTGATTCAGGAGATGAGGACGCAGCGGCATTCTGCAGTTCAGACCAAAGTAAACGACACTACACACACGTCACACACTGCTACACATGTCACTACTACACATACTACACACACGTCACACTACTACACAATTCATAGTTGTGTTTGTAAAGAAATGCTCTTTATATGTAGCTGAAGCTGCTGCTGTGACGCTGTACAAATGCTTCCAGTGTGAATACTTGTGCGCACCTGCAGCTGCAGTGATGTACTTACGCTGACGTGAAGCTGAAGCGCCGCTCACGCTCATAGTGTGAAACCGGCGTCAGCAATAAACCACAGCAGCGCAGGACTGATGCTGACCTCTGACCTCCTGTTTCTCTCTGTGTGACAGGAGCAGTACGAGCTGGTTCATCGAGCCATTGCGCAGCTCTTTGAGAAACAGCTGATGCTTCTGGAGAGTCCGACTAACTCTGAGCTCACAGACGGGATGGTGAGACACACACACACACACACACACACACATTCAAAATCTGCTCTAGAAAGACAGGAATGTTGGTTGAGAGAAATTAAACAATGAACAATAGAAACAATGAAGCTTTACTTCCTGTTTGAAAAGCCTGATGTACAGACACAATGGAGTGTGGCTGCAGACACACACACACACGCACTCACACACACTTACACTCACAGACACTTACACACACACACACAGTTAGGACTGTAAGTGTCAGTTTAGGGCTATAATATCTTCATCCTGTCTAATGTTTTACATTCACCTGTTTGGTTGGTCTTTGTTCTAACACACACACACACACACGCTGTCTGAATCATAATCGCGCACTGTTCGCTGTTGGCCAGAGGAGAACTGGCCCCCTGACTGAGCCTGGTTTCTACCAAGGTTTTTTTTTCTCCATTTTTGTCACCTGGTGGAGTTTTGGTTCCTCTGGCTTGCTTAGTCGGGGACACTTAATATTCAACAATACTACTGATCTAACTGCATTGACACTGTACAGATAAATGAACTAAATTAATAACTATTGATTTTTACAACAGAATGAATCAATACTGAACTTACCTAAGCTGGACAATGACACCATTTTCTTCTAGATCTGCCGTACAGCCAAAAAATCCAGTTATCACTGTGAAGCTGCTTTGACACAATCTGCATTGTAAAAAGCGCTATATAAATAAAGGTGACTTGACTCTCTCTCACCAACCACAGGAAGAGGGCAGCCCAGAAAAACTTGGTCAGAATTCAGACGAGGAACGATGGGACACGCCGCCTCCCAAACCGCCCCGTATCCGCAGGTAAGACGCCTCCAGAATTGACCCTTGAACTCTCAGAGCGCAGTGATGAAGGAACACCGTCTGAAACTGACAATGCTCATTTCACAGATGTGTGTTTGTTTTTGTTGATTTGAATTTGAATTATTTTGAGAACATGCATTTGATGTGATCACGTGACCTGCATGAATGTTCGGCGCTCATGTTTTCTTTCTTCTCTCAGTAATCAGGTGGAGGGCGACGTGAAGGAGGAGATCCTACAGCCGCCAGAGCCGCACCCTGTCCCGCCCATCCTCACGCCGTCTCCACCCTCGGCCTTCCCTACGGTCACAAACGTACGGCAGGACAATGACCGATACCATCCAAAACCCATCCTGCACGTGTTGGAGTCGGATCAGAACCCCGACCTCAACGAGAACTACAACAACAAGCCTGCGCAGGACGTCTTGGCGCCGCCTGCCGAGGACCGGCGTCTGGAGCGCAAGCTGAGCATCGAGATCAAGAAGGTTCCCCTGCAGGAAGGGCCGCGCAGCTTCGAGGGGAACAGCGTCCTGCAGCGATCGCATGCCTTCAAGCGCTCCAACACCAGCAGCAGCTCCATGTCCGAGGAGTCCGACGACCCGCCGCGCCCCAACCACCTGCCGCTGAAGGCCGAGAAGGGTCATGCCGCCTGGTCCGTGTCCAGTCCTGACAGAGCACCCTCTCCGCCAGAGCGATCGCCCAGTCCCGCTGCGCCGCCCAGGGCTGCACTGAGCTTCACCAACCCACTGCATTCAGACTTCCCTGACGACAGTCGCTCCGGAATTTCCACGGCAACCAGCACGGTTACGGCGGCGCAGCAGAGCGACCGCGTCCCGCGCAGAGTCACGCCAATGTCCATCGCTGGACACAGTCTCCCGACACACGCCTCCTCAGGTACATTCCACGTCTCCTCACACATTCCGCTCATCCGTCTGCTTCCTTTCCTAGTTCTCGCTTCCTTTCAGTCACGTGACTCTCATTTGATCAGGTCAGTGTTTTAGTCACACAGACGTGACAAGTGTAGAAGCTTCACTGTGGCTGCAGTGTGTCACTTTGAGTCCAAGTTCACAGACAGAATGAGACCCAGTTTGATGGTCTTCAGGAAGTGGACGTGTGTGTGCACAGAGATGATGGTCTTTAGGTCACCTGATCAAATGCAGCTTATTTTCTGCCTCTGAGCTGTGGTGATGCTGCCTGTGTAGGGCACTGAATAGGGTTGTGGGGCTGAAGGCATGATGGTAGTGTCACATGGGTTGATTTGGGCTTGCGTCAGGGGTTGATGCTGCAGTCAGCTGGGTAAACGCTCGGCATGGTCTGAACGTGTGTGTGTGTGTGTGAGAAAGAGCTCTCTGTGTGTGTTTGTGTATTCTTGTATACATGTTTTATGAGGACACAAATGTGTATAATGACATGGGTATTTACAACGTAAACATGGTTTATGAGGACACTTCCTGTGCCCTCGTAAACCAAATGGCTTAAAAAACATACTAAACAATGTTTTTTTTTATTTATTTAAAAAATACAGACAGTTTCCTGTGATGGGTAGGTTTAGGGGTAGTGTAAGGGGAGAGAATATACAGTTTGTACAGTATAAAAACCATTACACCTATGGAGAGTCCCCATAAACCACATATACAAGTGTGTGTGTGTGTGTGTGTGTGTGTGTGTGCTGTGGTTGGTAATGGTGCTCTTTTTGCCTCAGACTGTGACGGCAGTGGCGATTCACCTCCTCCTCTTCCTGAGAGAACCGCAGAGTCCTTCCTAATGGCCACAGGTGCGTCTCTCTCTCCAGCCACACGAGGGCAGCAGAGGCTCTGAGACAGACGCGTCACTTCCTGCTTTAGTAGTGAAAAGGATCTTGTTCCACTGTGCAGTGACACTGCTCACAGAATTCAGACAATGAAGATTTACTTTCAGTTCAGTGCGTGTTAGTTTTGTCCAGTGGTGAACATCAGTGTAATGACACACACACACACACACACACACACAGTGAATCTCGGCCCTCCGTTACTGCCCATAGCGACTGACGTGATTGTTATAGAACAAAACAGCTGTTTTTAAGGAAAAATGTGCATGTGTTCCCAATTGTTTTAGTGTGTCTGTGTTTAGGGGTAAATCTCAGCAGCTGGTGTGTGTATGTGTGTGTGTGTGTGTGCGTGTGCGTGTGTGTGTGCGTGTGCGTGTGTGTGTGCGTGTGCGTGTGTGGGTGTGTGGGTGTGTTGATTTGTTGAGTTTAAGGCGAGTTGATCACTGATGGGTCATTGAAGGTTCACCAGCAGCTTCACACTCACTCACTCGTCTTTCATTGTTAATGAGAAATAAGTTGTCATCAGAGATCATCGTTACAATGCTGTCTGTCCGAACTTGTTTCTTCAGACCCCACAGATGTGAAGCTGCCGCCGGCCGAAGCCGCTTCAGAAGAGCGTCAGGTGAGAGGCAGCGTCTGTTTTTCTGCTGTAACCGTCAGAGAACGAGAGCTTTAACCGTCTGCTCTTTCCTTCACAGGGATCCGGAAACACACAAACTCCTGCTAGTCCTCCAAAGACCGGTACGTCACACTACAGCTGCACAATATTATGTGTTTTCTCAGTTTTGGCCAGTGAATCACGCTCAAAATATGAGTGTATGGAGCTGGAGAGAGACTGTGTGTAACCATAACTGTACAAAATGAATGAATGAATGAATGAATGACTGCTCGTAGAGTCTCGCTTTCGCCCGTCAGTCTCTCCGGCACGATGATCCGTTAACTACAACTACACTCTCAACCAGTTACTGCCCTAGATTATTTGTGATATTATCACACGTGTGTAGCATTAACATGATAACGGATCCGTATCTTCAGCTCAAACATCAGCTAAACGCAGTTTGATGTGATTTCTCCCATAATGAAACAGATGGCTGATGTTGAAGATGTGCGTTTGTTTGGCTGCGTTCGTGCGGGTGACGCCAGTTCTGATTTTCTTTTTCTAGACGCCGAGCAGAAGAACGGAAAGGGCCCAGATTCGCCCCCGAGCGTCCCGAAGGAGAAGAGGACTGAGGCAGAGATCGGTGAGTGATGGAGCAGATGAAGGCTTTTCATGTGTGATTTGCCAGTTCTCTGAACCATCTTTGTGCCCGTCAGGATTCGGCAGCCGCTGCTGTCATCCAAAAGGCCCGCGGGAGCCTCCGTCGGAGTGGACGTGACTCACCTCACACGCGCTCAAACCCATCACACGCTCCTCTTTCTTCTCTATAAGTGCCACCATAGATGGACGTCAAAGACTCTGCGCCCTCATCTCTGACTTACACAATCTGAAAGCTACCAAGATAATCTCCCATGATGCACCTGTGCAGCTACTGCTGCCGCTGCCATGGATTCACTGTGCTGGTGCTAAACTGTCTCGCTGGGACCAGAAACCTGCCTTATTCCTCCTGTCGACTGGACCAGGATCCATTTGTAACTCAGTGCATCTTCTGCAGTAGTTTTAGTCGCTGACTGTGACCAGACGGAGAACTGCTGCCTCATGAACGCTGTCTGCGCCGTCTCGAGCTCGTACAGGGCGAGCAGTAAACAATAATGATGCAAATGTACTATCACTGAATATATTAATGCGATGTAAGACGTCTGTGCATGAATCCCGTCTCGTGTACCTCAAACTGTAAGTTATTTGCCCTCCTGTTAGAACAAGCGTTTTCAGGGTTGTATTTTCTTTTCTCCCCACCGTACTTTCCGTTCGTTCGGCTGGTGTGTGTCGGTCGCTTCACCAGACGCTGCAGGCTGGAGATTGTAATAATGCTTTTTGTAAATTGTATTCTAGAGGTTATTTTTGTATATGCCATTTTCTCACTTCACGAACGATACCCTGACAGCTCGCCTGTGCCTTTTTTTTTTTTTTTTTTTTTTTTTTTTTAAACTCTGTGTGTGTGTGTGTGTGTGTGTGTGTGTGAGATGCAGAGAGAGAGAGAATGTGTGCAAGTTGCACAATGTCGCATTTAAACCTCTGGGATTTTACTCGACCTTCCAACACAGACCTGTCAATCAATCAACATGTCAGTAAAAACATTAGGAGGAATCTGCCTTCTGCTGTTTTATTGTCAATACAAGCTGTGTGTGTGTGTGTGTGTGTGTGTGTGTGTGTGAGAGAGAGAATTAAATGCCTGGTTTATTTCTCATGTTGAGGTTTCTACAGTTAATTGCTGATGTCGGATCAGTAATGTTCATATTAGTGGGAGTTCAGACAGACTCCGTGACCTCGGGCATTCACACACAGCTGTAACATGTGTTCGTTAACAAGTGTCTGAATTCGATCCGACGGTTTTGTTTCACTTGCTACCGCAGTTTGTCCTTTGTCACAGTTTTTCCTGAAGTGCTGATCATTCAAATACTAGAATATTGCGAGTCTTGTGATACAGACACTAGCCGCGTCCCACATGAGAGTTTAGGGTAAGTCGGTCAGTGTCATAGTGCGTGAATGAACAGCGCTCCATCCAGGGTCGATCCTCACTCGGGGTGACGGGGTCACGTGACCTCGCTGGGACGCCAATAAGACGTCAGTGGATTTCCCTTAAAATCACAGAGAAGAGGTTCCTTCGACATGCCAGACGCCTTGAATGCAGACGAGAGCAGAGTCAGTCGGAGAACTCTCAGAGAGCAAACGCTCCATCATGATGTTTGTTTCCAATAAATCGAATGCTCAATACTGCTGCTTTCACAAGAAGTATGATTTAATCAACAATTCATCCAATGTATCTACAATTAATCTCGGCTGAAATCTTTATTTTAGACGAGAACAAAATGTTATGGTTGTTCTGAGTGAATGAGTTTTAAGCTCCGATCAGTGCTTAATTCATGCTTTTAGTTTAAAAAAAAATAATTTTATTTCAAAAGAAAAGCCACGGAAGCAACTGAGCATCATCCACTTATTTTATAACAAACTATTTAACAAATGATTTGGAAGTTTTAGTGAAAAGGGTTATGGACATTAAATTTAAAGAAAATTCAAAGATAATTTATTTTCCCAGGATTGGTGGTTAGGGCTAAAATATTCAATTAAAATATGATATTTTATAAATGTATTAATCATGGAAACTTATTTTTCCATAACTGAGCATAAAAAAACTACTTTTATGCATTTTAAAATAGTAATAGGTCACGAACGTAACAGGAAATAAAAGCTTTGATTCGTTCTTTGACTAATTATGCATACTTTGTATATAGTTTTTTTTTATTTATAAAGTTGTAAATATTCCGTTTTAATTTTAAGCATTGATGTTGGTATGATTATTATATTGTATAATTGCATTTTATAGTTTCTTTGTGTTGATAACAGGTGTGTTCATCTTCACTGGTGCTGTACAGACCGGACGCCGTCTGAACTGAAGCGGTGCATGACGGTTAGGGATTTTGTTTTGCGTGTATGTTAGATTTTTTTTCAGCATCGGTTACAGGTTTTGTTCGACTTCAGACTATAAAAGAACCACGAGAGTGATTTCAGAAAAGCCAGTCGGTTCTGCTGCCACAGTTTCTTTCTTTTTATTATCAGAACAAACCGTATATAAAAATATATTTATTAAACAGTGTATAGAACATGCATTCGTTAGTCAAACTCCAAATTCATGAATAATAATAGCAGTACTCTTATCCCCCCCCCCCCCCCCCCCCCCCCCCATTATTATTTTATTGACCATGTTTTCCGAACAGATGCTGTACTCCTGGACGAAATGAATGAACTTTGGCTTAACCCTGACCATTTCTTTTTGTGTATGTTAAATTTTCCCAAAATAAAATGACTGCCGTGAGAAAAATAAAATTATTACTGAAATAATACATCAAAATTATTCATCTTTCCTTCTAATAGAGTTTTCCATATCCACCCAAAAAACCTTTTGTGTGCGCAATTACAAATCGATGGACAAAATAGATGTTGCGAATAACAAAATGTCATACTTGGGTCTAAAACTACAAGTAAATTCTACACTTGTACATCGAAAACAGCATGTGTGCATTTTAAAATAAACACTGAGAGTGGAATTTAGAATAAATTTGTAAATGGTATTTGAAACCACAGATATCTATAAGTTTGAAACAGTTTTCATCATGGAAGTGTTTGAATGTTAGTATAAAATATAATAGTAAATGGGCTAATGGATCAAATGACTACAGTAACTAAGCTGCTGACGTCACCTCTCCTGTCTGTTCGCCCGCCTCCGACCTGCTCTGCTGTCAATCTGCGTCTGGCCACGCCCGCTTAAAAAAAAAGCTGCTTTTTCTGTCAATCATCGCCAGGCCACGCCCGACACAAGTACGTTCTTCCTGTCAATCATCGCCAGGCCACGCCTCTCCCGTGCCTCTTACACAAACAGCAGCAGCTCGAGAGAGAGTAAATAGAGAAAAGATGGCGGAGTTCATTCAGCTCAACAAACCCACCGAACCGAAACCAGCGTCCCAGAACCGGGAGCACCATCATCATCCTCCACCGGCCAAGAAAATTCGACAAGAGGAGAAAATTTTTAAAGCCAAGAAGATGAACGGAGGCGCGGAGCAGCAGAATTACAGCAGCAAACCGAAAAACAAGAAAACCAAAACAGAGAAAGACAGAGACCGAGAGAAAGATAGAGAGCGGGAGAAAGAGAAAGGCAAAGAGAGAGAAAAAGAGAGGAAGAAACACAAACTGGCGACTGAAAATCACCTCAGTGTGAAGAAGGAAAACGGAGAGCTGAAGTTGTCGCAGAAAGGTATCGACAGTCGCTTTGCTGCTACTCAGGCGCTGTTTGTGATAACGGGCCGTTGGTTCGCTAGATGTGATCTGTGCGAGTGTGTGTATGTGTGTTTGTTTATGATGTGTTTATTGTGCCTCTGTGGGCGCGTGTGTGTTTATTTCTGTGTCGAAAACATCCGACAGCGCGCGCTAGTTAGCTTAGCATCGGCGCGCGACTCGAACGGTGACGGAGCGCGTGCAGCTGCAATGTGACCCGCCGCAGAACGAGCATATTAAACCGTAATAGCGTAATAAAATGTGCTGTGTTCTTGCGGAGAGAATCATTCTGACACCCGGACCTCACCAAACATAACCATAAACACATGTTTATTTTCAAATATCATATAAATCTGTGGAACGGTAGAATAATTAGCGTACCTGTAGTAATAAACACAGTAAACTGCTGTCATTCCTGAAATATCTACTCAGACACCAAAACATGAACATGAACGATTATCATAATTATAATATCGGCTGTATTATTGCTGAAATGTTACTAGCACCTCGGACGTGTTATTACCGATGTATTCAGTGTGGGAGACAATTTATTTACAGCAGAAACATGAATTAAGATGAAGTCGCACTGAAACTGTGTTTGTGACAGCGATGCTCTGTTACTTTGTAATAATAAATATGATTTTCTCCGTGTTACACTTCACTCTTACATGCATGTCATACTGAAAACTGCGAATGCTGCGGTTGTGTGTTTACTGTTTGTGTCATTTATATCAGGCCTGTTACATACATGAGCAACACACTAATAAAGCACTAACCAATCTGTGTGATGAATCTTTCAGCACTAAAAATACCCGAACAGACACATTCAGTCTTTAAGACACGCTGCTGTTTGTCTGTCCTGGACTAGAGTTGCTAACCAGTTACTCACACTAACTCATTAAAGTTCAGTTATGCTCCTGACAAAGGCAGTAAATGGACTGTAAATCTTCTCAGAAGCAGCAGCATTTCTTCAATGGACAGACCTGATCTCAGAAACACATGCTCTGAGATCATTTACAAGAACAGTTGACATAAAAATGATCATTCTGTCATTTACTCACCCTCATGTCACAAACCTGTATGACTTTTCTCATCAGTGGAACACTAAAGAAGATATTTTGAATAAAATTTTGTCCATATGATTAGAAAAATGAGATACAGGCCCGGTTTCACAGACAGGGCTTAGATTAAGCCAGGATTAGACCTTGGTTCAATTAGGACATTTAAATAGCATTTATTTACATGCCTTAGAAAAAAGAGAAAGAAAAAAAAACATAACTGATCGCTGACACATTTTAAGATATCTCAGTGCAAGTTGCTTTGAGTTAAAACAGGTCAAACATGCATTTTAGTCTGTGACTAGACTTAAGCCTTGTCTGTGAAGCTGGGGGACAATGTTTTGGCCACCATTTTCTTCCACTGTATTGACAAAAATAGTTGAAAACTTCAAAAAATCTTCTGTGTTCTGCAGAAGAAAGTCAGTCATACAGGTTTGGAGCAGAATGAACATTTTTGGTTGAACTTCAGTGTTTTAGAGTCATGCTTTCATTCTTTCACAGTTTGTGCAGTTTGTCTTTATGGTAATGTTATTTTATCCTGGAATTTATCCTCAAGATTGTGATCTGATTATAACTGACCAGAAAAATCAAAAGACAAAAATAAGAAATGATTGTGTGCATAAAGAAAATTACACTTCTTTTTGGACTGTTAATTTTGTGACAGCTTATCCAGATATATGAAAATATAGTAGAGAAGACTGACAGGCTGTTGAGGAAATGTGTGTTTGGGTGCTGCAGATTACTAGTTCAAGATCTGGGCTGGTAACTGAAGGAACGTTCATGAACTTTCACCCTTGTGTCTGAGCAGGATTCACGCAGGCTGTCCTATGTCTGAGCGTTCACACGCGAGAACGAGAGAAACCTGCGACATCAGTGAATGTTTGGGCCTCTTTTAATGCTCTGATGTGTTTCTTTCTCCTACAGAACACACCATCAAAGACAAGGAGAAACAGAGAGACAGAGACCGTGAGAAAAAGAGAGAGAGAGAGAAGGACAGAGAAAAAGAGGAGGAGAAAGAGATGAAGGAGAAAAGAAAACATAAGCTGATGACAGAGATGAAGAGAGAGAACGGAGAGGTGAAGATCCTGCAGAAAGGTGAGCAGTTTGTCATTCGTAATTCACAACTCTGAATGTCTGTCAAGAAATGGAATTCCAAATCATTCAAATATGTCATATGTTTAAAAGGTATAACAATAATTTGACATCAGACTCAGTGAATTGTTCAGTGTTCTTAACTGACTCACTGAACCACGAGTCATTTTTTGGTCATGTCTGATTCGAAATCAAGCGGGAAATGTGTGATCTATACTTCAGGCTTAATACATTCAGTGTCTTTACTGACTTTGTTTTTATGACTTTGTAAAGATGCATAATCACAACTTAGATTTGTTATTGTAATCAGTAATAATTAGGGATACACTGAAATGAAAAATTTGGGCCGAAACCGAATTTCTTTTTTGATTTTTGATTTATTTATTTTTTCAAAGCTATTATTATCAGAGCATGTGAGCAGATAGCAGGGAGTGGATCAGTGAACGAGTGGGAGCGTCATTTTACCACACCACAGTACAGTAGGTCTATTGCAAACAGAAACAAACAAGTCCAGAGAAATGTCATGTTGGCATATTATTTGAGTGGACTTTGCTTTTCTGGTGAGTGTGAGTGGCACATGAGTGGAGCGTTTGGGCCGCGAGCGACTGAGCAGAGAGCGTAGCACACATGGGTGCAGTTTCTGCTGTTTGTCGGTCTTCTGTGTGTTTGATAGAATTTAGTTTGTAGTTAGTTTAGTTTTTTTTTTTCTTCTTCCCCCACACACTTATCATATTCATTTCTCATAGTCACCCTCTAGATTGTTTAACGCACTACACAATTGTTTATACACAACTGATGACTAAACTAATTAATCATGTTACATTATTTGAAGAATGTAACGTGTTAGTTCCTTTTAAATTGTTTTTGCATCCCTGTTTTAAGGTGTTTTATTGACATTTTATTGACATAAAATATGGATTCCTCGATTTTAATCGATTCTCATTTTGATGAACCGATATTGAGACTTAAATACCAAGAATCGATCTTTCAGTCTGTGCTGTTTTCAGTTGATGCATAAAAAACTTCACTCAACATGATTTGTAGCTCTTGCCATCCAATAATAATCACAATAAGCTTTGTGCTTTGATATGAAACGAAGTGTCAGCTTTCAAATTCTGTACGTTTTATAATGAAATTCACACAATAAATGTGCTTTGTCTCTTTAATGTGTGGTGACAGATCATGAACTAGTTACAGCAGCAAATATACATGAATGAACATCAGAAGATTCAGAACAACTTACTGAAATGAATCATGTCTCATGTAACTGATCAGTGTTTCAACCGTGGAAAGATGTCAATAAAACAGCTGGAGAACAAAATAACATGTAACGTCACATTTACGGTTGTGGTCAGAATTATTGGCACCCTTGGTAAATATGATCAAAGGTGACTGTAAAAGTGAATCTGCATTGTTTATCCTTTTGATCTTTAATTCATAAAATTAGCAAAAATCTAACCTTTCAGTGAAGGAAAAGAATTGAAAGTGGGGGGAAAATCACATTATGAAATAAATGTTTTTCTCCAAAACACGTTGGCCACAATTATTGGCACCCATAGAATTTTTTTTATAAGTAAAATATCTTTGAAGTATATTCCCATTCATATTTACATTTTTTTTTTAGCACACCAGGGTGATCATGAAAATGAAATTGTCCAGCCATGACTTCCTGTTCCACAGGAGTATAAACATGAGGAAACACAAAGGCCAAATACCCTTAATCATTCATCACAACGAGAAAAACCAAAGAATATATTTCTGATGTGCAGCAAAAGATTGTTGAGCTTCACAAAATAGAAAATAGCTGTAAGAAGATAGCTAAAGCATTGAAAATCCCCATTTCCACCATCAGGGCAATAATTAAGAAGTTCCAATCAACTAAAGATGTTACAAATCTGCCTGGAAGAGGACGTGTGTCTAAATCATCCTAATGTGCCGTGAGGAGGAGAGTTTGAGTGGCCAAAGACTCTCCAAGGATCACAGCTGGAGAATTGCAGAGATAAGTTGAGTCTTGAGTCTCATAAAGCCTAAAAAAATGACCAAACATCACCTACATCACCAAAAGTTGTTCAGGAGGGTTTCAAGAAAAATCCTCTGCTCTCATCCAGAAACAATCTCCAGGATATTCAGCTGTCAGACAAGACTGGAACTTCAAACGGGACCGGCTTCTATCGTCAGATGAAACTAAAAGAAGAGCTTTTGGCAGCAAACCCACCAGATGGGTTTGGTGCACACATGGATAAAAAAAGTACCCCATGGCCACGGTTAAATATACTGCTGGATCTTTAATGTTGTGGGTCTGTGTTTCTGCAGGAGGTCCTGGACATTTTGTTCAGATTCATGGCATCATGGATTCTATTAAAGAATCAGATAAAAATCAAAACCTGACCGCTTCTGTTAGAAATCCAATAATGGGCCGTGATTGGATCTTCCATCAGGACATTGATCCTAAACAAACATTAAAACCAACACAAAAATGTGTGACTGAGCACAAAATGAAGCTTCTGCCATGACCATCCCAGTCTCCTGACCTGAACCCTAAAGAAAATGAGTGGAGTGAACTGAAGAGAAGAAGCACCAACATGGAGCTGGGAATCTGAAGGATCTGGAGAGATTCTGTATGGAGGAATGGTCTCTGATCTCTTGTCAGGTGTTCTCCAAACTCATCAGGCATTATAGGTGAAGACTCAGAGCTGTTATCTTGGCAAAAGGAGGTTGCAAAAAGTATTGAATAAAAGGATGGCAATAATTGTGGCCAACGTGTTTTGGAGAAAAACATTTATTTCATAATGTGATTTCCCCCCCACTTTCAATTCTTTTCCTTCAATGAAAGGTTAGATTTTTGCTAATTTAATGAATTAAAGATCAAATGGATAAACAATGCAGATTTATTTTTACGACTTTGATTATATTTACCAAGGGTGCCAATAATTCTGACCACCGCTGTACCTCAGAAAAGACATTCAGTGACCATAAACTCAATAGTCAGTTAGGAAACAGTTTGATAAATATATGCACTGTATTACCTATTCATTTTATTTTTTACTTAAACTGTTCTTCATTAGTTATGTTTTATGACAGCCACTCTTTAAGTGTTGTGTCAATATTTCAAAAAATAGGGAGGAGCCCTTGAGCAGGGCACCGAACCCCCAATCACTCCCCAGGCACCGCAGCAAAACTGCTCCAGGTGTGTGTTCACAGTGTGTGAGTGCTAGGGCGTGTTGTGTGTTGGTGTGTTCATGCGGCACGTCATTTGTCTGAGACTAGAGCTGCAGACTGTTGCAGGATTCATTGGTTCTGTTGCAGTGACCTGTGTGTTCTGGTTCTGATGGCTCGGGTCCATATTTGTTCAGGAGTAACAGAATCACTGTTCCAGGAAGTCTTCAAGGTGCTCGGCAGTTCAAAACCAGACTGAATCAGGGAGACAGTCGCAGTCACAGCAGTTTATTCTCCAGGTTGGGTTGGGAATGGGCATTTAGAGTCATTTTGTAGTCGAGTACCTTAACAGACAAAAAAAAAATCATCATCTCGACATCACACATACACTGCGCCACCCAATGCTTTTAAGTGAGTTTCATGGGAAATTGTAGGTTTTGGAGGCAAATGTGCAAAAAAGTAAATTTGTGAGTATTTTGAACAATGTTTTTGCTAGTTGGCACTGAACGAGTGTTCAACTTGTGGATTTACTCAAACTTGCCTAATGTGTGTCCCCTTCACTATAGAAACCTTTAACTGAAGCACTCTGGACCGCGACTTGTAAACGGTCATTTGATACATCACTGTCTGCTCCTTTCCTTATTAGCTCTGTTGGTTGGGGGCAAAATCATTTTTCTTTTGTTCTGAGGATGTTTGTAAAGTTAATCACCTTTCTCCTGTGCTGTAGGTGACAGAGAGAAGCCGAAGATAAACTCTGCTGAGGACTTGCTGATGAAAAAGGTCAAGAAGAAAAAGAAAAAGAAACATAAAGAAGGTGAAAAGCGAAAGCGGCCTAAGATGTACAGCAAGTCTAGCCAGACGGTTTGTACTGATCTTCCCAAATCTGGGGCAGAATTCAAGCCACCGCCTCCCGTCCAGCAGGGCGGCTCAGTGAGCTCCAGCTGCAGCCTGAAGCAGGAGAACAGCTGCACACAGAGCTCGAGCGCTACAGACGGAGACGTCGTGGCCAAAGCCACTAAACTGCCCGGGCTGGACCGGCTGGAGTTCGGATGTCTGGTTCATGTGGAGAACCAGCCCAACGGAGGTGCCCTGGTGCTGCACGCCTACAGCAAAGAGCTCTCTGTCCTGTCTCCTGTGGAGATGCAGAGGTTTGCGCAGGAGTTTGTGACCTTGGCGTTTTGCGAGGACCAGGACGGGGCCGCCAACTACGTCATGGGCGTGATTCACGGGGCCGCCTCCTACCTCCCAGACTTCCTGGAGTACTTCTCCAATAAGTTCCCCAACTCACCCGTCAAAATGGAAATCCTGGGGAAAAAGGATATCGAGACGACTACTATGGCAAACTTTCACTCTCAGGTTAGTAGATAGACATTACAGGTCATATGTTTGTAGGTTCATCTGGAGCTGCATCAGAGAAGCGACAAAGGAGATTAAACATCATTTCTCCGCACTGAAAGCAAACGTATGACTCTAATAACAGATCAGGGACCTCATATATAAATGTTGCATACACACAAAATGGGTGACAAAAAATGCATATGCCACTTTCCATGCACAAATGAAAATGATATTAAATATAAAAATTATATAATAAAATGATCAGTTATTATTAAAAAAAAAATTTTGCTGAAGCTTCTGCTATTGGTATTTATGTGTGCACTTTGCACAGGGTCAGGTTTCTGTCAGATTCAATAAATTGGATTTTTTTGTGCTTACATGCTCTATCAGGATATAATCTACACAAGGTTTTACCCATGAGGCTCCAGATGATCATGATGTGGATATGCCATGCAGTGGTGGGACAAAAAAATCTGTGATACATCACTTTCTTTATTGATTCTGAATCGATTCCGATCAGAGTGTAATTTTTCGCAGCTACACTTTGCAGTAGCACTTATAAGTGCATTAGAGACAGCCATGTGAAAGTAGTTAAACTATTAAAAAATTGTTCAATAGCACTTTTTTCTTTGGTAATAGTAGTTGTTGCATTTCACTGGTATTGGTAATGGCTGCTGAATTTTGGTATCATGTCAACATGAAGTAGACGATTGGATGACAGGATTGCAGTAGTCTAGTCTAGAAAAGACAAGGTCCTGGATGAGAAGTTCTGCTTGGTTAGGAAGGGTCTGGTCTTCCTGATGATGTGCAGTGCTAAACTGAACTGGATGGTGAAACTGTACTGTACTGTTGCAGTGGCTAGATTGAGTTGCAGCTGATGTTCCTTTATTCATGCCGGGACATTCGCCGGACAGTCAGTGCAGATACTCTGGGATTGTCTGGTTACAGTAAAAAGCAAAGCTTGTGTCATCAGCACAGCAATGGTAAGAGCAGAGATCAAGATGCCATTGTGTTTGATTGTGTGTGTGTGTTTGTGACCTGTGAGTTGACTGTTACTCTTACACACACAGACGATATCACAGACACAACCCAAACATGCAGACAGACCCGTGAGATCTGATGTTGGGAGAATCATCTCATTAGAAACAGCATCTGCTCCTCCTCCGTTTGTACCAATAATAGAAACGTGACCTCCATAAAACGGCTGGACACACACAGAGAGAGAGAGCGAGAGCAGTGTTTGTTCTGCTGCATGTCAGGCAGAGATGAGTCAGTCCTGCAGGCATTAGCTGGCTGGACATGACTGGAGTGATGTCATCAATCCCATAATGCACTGCTCACTTCACATTCCCCTGGTCACATGACCTCACACAGCTCTTCACTGGCACTTCATTATTCATTCAAGAGAACATAATTGTGTCAAAACATTTCAAACCAATTGCAGTTCTGCTGTGTGTTCACAGCTGCTGAGAGCTTCTTTTGCTCAATTGTACTTTATTGTGCTTTAGGATATTTTTATGGACTTTTGTGTAACGATGCACGATTCGATACGATTCACAATACTAAACTTGCGATACTTCAAGCCAAAATAAAGAAGAGGGTTAGGTTATTATTATTACTTCTAAGACATGTGGTAACAAATTAACACAAATGATTAAAATGCTAAATTTGGTATAGACTTGTGGGTGGACTTGAATAGGCTTGGACTCTGTCCTACATGCACAGGGCCATGGTGACACCAGAATAAAAATATTCATGATTCTGAAAATACAGAATTATGTTAGATCCATATACTTGCACTCTCCCAGGTGAAAAAAAAAAAAATTCTATAATGTACTTAAAGTGCTCTATTTTCGTGCTCTAATTTTGTACTTGTAAAAATTCTTCTTTAGCGCTTCTTAAGATAATCTTAAGAACATCTAAGTGTACTCAACTGTGCTATTTTGAGACACCATGAAATATGAACTAAAATGTGCTTTTAATATACTATCTCTGTATTAAAAAAAATGTATTTAGTTACCACTTATAGTACACTTGAACCCATAGTGGACCCAGCTAGACGTTTTCAGAAGAGCACCAGGCATTTTTTCATCTGGCTAAAATGGTGTGGTGGACACATGTTAATTGAATAATTATCATTAGGCATTTGGCCTATTAGTCTATTTTGCATTTATCCAATATACTGGAGCCAAAGCTGATAAGGGAGTCCAGAAGATTCCACAGCATTCCTGGACACTTCAACTCATGGGCGGAGGTTATGCTAATTGTGAATGTGTGTGTACGCGTCTATTTACGAATGATTGAAATTCGTTCATTACACACGTTTACCTATCAAATGGAATGTTTACGAAGCGTATGTGATTCTGGAGGAGAGTTTTCGGGAAGGCCCATTTTATATGCAAATTACTCAGAATTTACTCATATGTTTATGTAAGTTTCATGAATGAGGCCCAGTGTGTCCTTTTATGACCATTTTTTGGATCTTTTTAAGTTTTAGGGGAATTGACTTTAAATGGAGGGAAAGAAATGTCTCAGGTTTCATAAAAAATATCTTTGAGTTTGGAAGATGAACGAAAATATTAGGTTGAAAGGTCATGAGGGTGAGTACATGATGACAGAATTTGCATTTTTGGGTGAATTATACTTTATAAAGCTGAGCCTTGAATAAAACGAACTCTATATCGCGAATCATATCATTTACATTACAGATACATATCATTGCATTTTTATATCGCGGTATCTCGATATAGCGATGTATCGTTACACCCCCCCTATTTACAGCACAAATAACATATAGAAACAATGACACATGACAGCGGTGTGTGGTGTGTGTTCAGGTGAGGAGGAGTTACTCGCACGGGACATATCGCGCCGGCGCTATGAGGCAGATCAGTCTGGTGGGTGCTGTGGACGAGGAGGTGGGCGATTATTTCCCAGAATTCCTTAGCATGCTGGAGAAGTCGCCCTTCCTGGAGGTGTGTTTCCCCTGTCTTTCTTGCACACACACTTTTATTTTGACAGCAGTGTATTGATCAGTGTTTTGTGAGGTTGAATTTGTGTGTGTGTAGCGGACGCTGCCGTGGGGGACGTTCTCCAGTCTGAATCTGAAGAGCCCAACAGAGAGCGATGACGGTCCCATCATGTGGGTTCGGCCTGGAGAGCAGATGATCCCCGTCACTGATATGCCAAAGTCTCCCTTCAAACGGAAACGGTAACGCAGCAACTTTCACTCCTGTGTGTGTGTGTTTGTCTGTCTCTTAGTTTCACACTGACATCAGAACTCAATCTTGTGTCATGATCGACCTTTCTAATATCAGTCCAGAACATCATCATCATCTTCATCATGAACACAGAGCTGCAGCAGTTCAGATCAATAAAATCAGTGCTCAACACACACACTCACTCTAACACTCACACACACAGGTTTGTTTTTGTGAATTGTGGGGTCATTCCAGGTGTAATGGTTTTTATACTGTACAAACCGTATTTTCTCTCCCTCTACTCTACCTCTACCCCTAAACCTACCCATCACAGGAAACTGTGCACATTTTTACTTTCTCACAAAAACTCATTCTGTATGATTTATAAGACTTTTGAAAAATGGGGTCATGGAGTAATGTCCTCATAATCACCCTCTCCTTGTAATACCTGTCATACCCATGTTATTATACAAATTTTTGTCCTGATATGTCACAAAAACACACACACTCAAACAGAAAAACTTACACACACAATGTTCAAGACATGGTTACGGCCTTGTCACACAGACACACTCACTCGCACAGATAAACAACAGACACACACAGACGCACACGTGTAGAGCTGAGTGTCAGTGATTGTCCAGGAACAATGCTTGTGTGTGTGTTTCATTTGTAATGTAAATGATGCTGAAAATAATCATAATTAGTCCTTTTTGCAGGTCAACCAATGAAATTAAGAATCTCCAGTATCTGCCTCGAGCCAGTGAGCCACGAGAGATGTTGTTTGAGGACCGAACCCGAGCTCATGCTGACCACATCGGTCAAGGGTTTGAACGCCAGACCACTGCTGCCGTGGGAGTGCTGAAAGCCGTGCGCTGCGGTGAAGGGTGAGCGCGCGTGCACACTTTCTCCAGACACACGTCTGGTTCACTATCCTTGTAGGGACTCTCCATAGACGTAATGGTTTTTATACTGTACAAACTGTACATTCTCTCCTCCTACACTACCCCTAAACCTGCCCATCACAGAAAACTGTCTGCACTTTTACATTTTCAAAAAACCATAATTTAGTATGTTTATTCCATTTCCCCTAAAGGGACTGCTGGCTGGTCCCCACAATATAGGTGATCTCAGGTTTTACTATTCTTGTGGGTACCATTTGGTCCCCAAAATGTAATATAAACCTGTACACACACACACACACACACACACAGAGTCAGCCAACATGCAGCTGTGATTCTTCTGAAAGGGTCATGAATCACCTGACTGGTGTGATGTGTTGCGTGAGCTGCTGATTTCGTGTCATTGTCTGTGTTTGTATTCTCTTGCAGTGCTGAGCCTCCACGCATAACCAAAGACGTGATCTGTTTCCACGCTGCTGATTTTCCTGACGTGGTGCAGCGGCTGCAGCTAGACCTGTACGAGCCGCCCCTGTCTCAGGTGAGCTCACTTCCTGTTTGGTTATATACTGGATGTTGCATACATCCTCTGTGAAACCCTCACTAGCATACATCACACATGATCCGCACAGAGGTTTGTGCTCGAATGTTTAACATTTGACTGTGATATGTAGTACTTCCTTCTAGGGTTGTCATGATACCATAAACATATCTTATGATACTATACCAGCTGAAGTATCACAATACCATGCAGTATTGTGTTAATTCATAATTCAAATCTACAAAATAAGCAACATTTTCATACATACATAGATGTAAATTAAACACGGGAGGGTCGAAGGGTGACCTCTGACCTGACGTAGGGTGTATGACATGGGCAGGATATTTTTCTCACAAAAACCCATCGCTTCACTTCAGAAGGCATTTATTAACCCACTGGAGCATATGAAGAGTTTGTTTGCAAAAACAGATAACCTCGTTTTTATTAATTCTCACAAAATATGTTTTTTTTTATTGTGCATTCCAAGTAATATCAATCAAACTCCAGTTGGGTTGTTTTGATTAAGTAATAATAACTCCAAAAAATACAGGTAACTTACAAAATTAAAGTTCATTGAAAGTTTTTTTTATATATATATATATATATATATGTTAAAAGTTTGTTTCTTAGCAAAAGCACATAACTTCAACAGTAGTTTTTTGGCAAAAGCGGATAACTCCACATTTCAGTTAAACAAAACCAAGTAATTGCTTTGTTATTGCATTTAAAACACACTCAAACACATGTGTGCACAAAACGCAGACACACACACACTAACAGATTGGCACACACATACACACGCTCGCACACACAAATGCAAAAGGACAACCAAGGGTTCAGCATGTAAGAGTACATGTAAGACATGTATGGTGTACAAGGACTTGCAGGAGTCGAAATTATAAATCCTTGATCACTTTTAGTCAGCTTTGACGAAACTTCTCTCAGCTAGCTTGTCTTTTTGAAGTGACAAGCAGCCTTGTCACCTGACCTGAATACTGTGCGCTGATTCGCTAAAACAGACTTAACGGTTTCTGTTCATAAACAAAAAGGGCTCTTGTCGGTTTCTGCTGTAAAACATGAACTCACGATGCCTTGACAGTGGACAGTACTGCTTTTCTGACAAAACTGATTTATGGTTCAGAACGTGCTATATTTGGAGAATAACGCACAGCAGTTCGTTTTGTTTTGTTTTTTTAAATGGCGTTTATTGGTTTTTGCAAATGAACTCTTCAAATGTATTTCAAACATCATCTTACCCAAAGTGAAGAATGAAAAATAACTTTGTCGAGAGTACATCGGGACCTTTACGAGCCTTGACTTGTTTGTGTTGCCAAATCTTGTTAAAAAAACAGTAAGGGTGCTCCGATCAGAATTTATGGAGCTGATCACAAATCATCAATCACAGGGAAGCAGTATCTGCTGATACGATCACCGATGTCGATCTATTTGAAGGCTTCTTTTTATCATGTAGAATTATTTATAGGGATGCTCCAGTCAGGATTTTTACAGACATTCATTCAGGGCCTGAATTTAATTTTTGAAAATGGGGGGAATCCCCCCCCCCCTTAGGTGACCCTTGTTGGGGGTTTTTTAATTTGGGGGTGGGGGTAAGAAATACTAAAGAAATTTAATAAGGAATCAATTGTAAAATATTACTGGATAGTCTTCCCTGAATAAATTAAATACAGATTAATCCTTACAATTAAGGTTACCAAAGTTATTCATTCAAGAGCAGTGAGTGTGATTCATGTTAATCAAACAACAACAAAAAAAAATCAGACACAGCAGCAGGATTATTTGGCTGCTGTCACTTTAATACCGAATGCATGGATCCAATATAGGCTACTGTTACACATGCAGTTACACAACTGTTTATGTTCAAAACCGACTGTGTTTACGTGCGTTCTCGTCAGGATGGTCATTTTGTACATACATTTGTGTGTATTTGACAACGTAAGTGCAATTTGGTACTCACGAGCTGTTTGTGAGGCTATTTATGTGTGTGTGCTTTGAGTGTGCATGAGCGCTCTGTCTCTAGGAGAGCGAGCGAGTGCTGAGTGGGTTAAACGCTGGCAAGACTTAAAAAGAAATGAAAATTATAAACTATAGTGACGATGAGGCACTGCCTCGATTGTGCAAGTGACAATTCTTGTCAACTGTTCAGTGTGCAGCTCGCTTATAGTCCAGACGCGATGTGGTGATGTGAAGCTGTTTGCACATTTTGAGAGGGAAAGAGAGAGAGCGCGCTGTCTGTGAAATTACGCCTCATGGAAAGTTTTCAAATTACTTTGTAAGTTATTTAATAAAGAGATATGAATTGTACCTCACCTTTAGCATTATAATTATTTTACTCACGCTGGACAGAGATTGAGACGGCGCTGCTGCATGTCATGCCATTCCTCTCACATGAGGCGCGGTCTTTACGCGTCATCAGCGTGAGATTGGCCAAACTTCTCAAAGCAATTACCGGCCTATAGCGATCGGTAGCCAGTCAATCGGAGCAACCCTAAATAACAGCAAACAAGAACAATTCCAAAAGAAACTGAAAAAAAATCCAAATGCTTTATATTGGAAATAAGACCAAAATATGGCAACCTGCACCGGCCCATGAATGGACAGGAAACAGTTGAAGAGTGCGCTTCGCACAGCAGCCTTACAAACATAAACACAACAGATGCCTCTGTCGATAGGGTTAGGGTTATTTAAAAATTGCCAAACATAACACGTCTATGGTCACTGTAATATTACTTTGGTATTTAATAGTGGATATCAAATGCATGAGATACCAGAAGGCTGCTGTGGTGACCACTGTGTCAATCATCACTCATGTCACGAGCGAGTCGTGTTCTACACACACACACTGAGGGTTCGAACAGCTCTGTACGTTCATGATGTTTCTTTTATTAAATCCCATTTTATGGGTAATTCTGAATGTTGTTTTGGATTAAAGTGTGCTACGTGTGACTGTGTGGGGCTGGAATCCCTAACACATCACTGCAATGTCAAAAGTGGACCGAATTCTTATGAAGTGTAACGAGTGTGTCCTGCTCATTCTCTCTCCAGTGTGTGCAGTGGGTCGACGATGCTAAACTCAATCAGCTGAGGCGAGAGGGAATCCGCTACGCTCGTATCCAGCTCTACGATAATGACATCTACTTTATCCCTCGCAACGTGGTTCACCAGTTCAAGAGCGTGTCGGCCGTGTGCAGCCTCGCCTGGCATGTACGCTTGAAACAGTATCATCAGGAGCCCGAGGAAGAGGAGGCTCGCGAGGAAGGCGCTGAGCTGAAGCAGCACATCATCAAGCAGGAGTCGACTGGTGAGAACATCAAAGCTACAAACACGGACTTCAGACCTACGCGAGAGTCGCCATGTGTAACGCAAATAAAGATAGAGAGGGCGGAGCTACTTGCTGAGAGACCGCCCCAGGCTCTTCCCGGAAGCAACAGCTTGACTCCGCCTCTTGTCTCCTCACCTGACGGACGACCCAAAGTGCACCACGTGTCAGAATGTTCTAGCGCTCCCTCACACCCTTCCACCGCTGCAGCCAACACGTCACGCAACTCCACGGCCAGTCCGTACACACCCAAACCCACACACACACCGGCTCCAACCAAACACACACACCCCTCGGCATCCAGATATTTCCACTCTTCCTCTGTTCCCAAACCGGGCCACACACCCTTAACACCCACTAAACCCAGCCATTCTGCCAACACAAGCAAACCAACACAAAGTACTAACACAAGCAAACCAACACAAAGTACTAACACAACCAAACCCACACAAAGTACTAACACAACCAAACCCACACACTCTACTAACACAACCAAACACACACACTCTACTAACACAACCAAGCCCACACACTCTACTAACACAACCAAGCCCACACACTCTGCTAACACGGCCAAACACACACACTCCACACTAATAACCAAACCCGGCCCCAAACTGAGCTCTGGACTGTCAATCAGCTGGACTGCTCCGCCCCTGGCCCCACCCCATTCGAGGCCAGACCGCCCCCAAGACTCTCTGCACCCAAAGGCCGTCAGGCCGCACCCGCATGAACCACACAAAGACTTTTTATACTGATTTGTACAGAACGGTTTTTAAACAGCGCTTCATTTATTCACGTTCATTTCTACTGTCGGTTTTACTTTCTTTTTAATCGATCTGACGAGCAGAGAAAGAAACAGCGGCACGTCTCCAAGACTTCTATTAGACAGTCAACTTCTGCTGAATCTCTCTCATCTGTCTCTCTTTCTCTCTGTCTTTCTCCTGTTACTGGTTGTCAACATGGCAAATGTAGCTCGTAACTCGCTCCTCAGTGCCTGTCCGTAACTGTGAAATATCCAAGCACTTCGGCTCGGCTGCACTGAGAAAATACTTCAAATCCAAACAGGTCCTTGAATAATATATTTTCAGTTGTAGGCTTTAGTCATATTAGAGCTGACATGAACATATATATTTTTTGTAAGATGACAATTCTTTTAAAGACTCTACAGGCTTTTCCATAGAGCTTATTTATATCAAGGGTTTCTTTGGTTCTGTTTGATTCGTCAGCACTGTAGTGTACATAACGATTTTTCTAAAGGAAATGTGTAGTGTGATTTATATTGAAATAAGAACCTCCTAATAAAAGGTTCAGTTTGTTGGATTGGTGTCGTGTCTGTAAACCTCATCTACATGATCTGAAGCTACTGAGAATTGAAATATCACGACATCGGTCTCACATCCAGACCATCTTCAGGGATGAGGTTTTGCTGTACTTCTACCGATTTGTTTTGTATTATGTTTGATAGCGATCTGTCTGTCACATTGCTGAACTTTGAGCTAAACTCTGGAATAGACTTCACACACTCTCTCTTAGTTTAAGTCTGGACTTGAGACTCATCTTTTCAGTCAAGTGTCCTCATAGTTCATTCCTCAATCATAGTTATCTGCCAGAACCTATAACACTTTTCAAACTCTATACATTACGTGAATGAATTTTCAATCGCTTCTCACTTTTGGGTTCTGGGACTCCTTGATCCAGCTTTGGCCCAGGCTAATGTCCCATTCCCAACATTCTGTGCTGCTGAACAAATTTGCAAACTTTGCCAAGTGATCATTGTAAATCAACTATTATTGACTGTGCACCTTCCTGTCTTCCTCATTTGACCTCACAAAGACTGAACTGCTGCCGTCTAATCTGAGCGTAATCTGCATCCACCACTTCAGTAAATCAGACGAGCCTCAAAGACACTTGCTTGTTCATGTTTATGTTGACGTTTTAAGTTGTTCGGCTAGAGGAGAAGGTGCCACAGTCGTCTCTGACTGCGGGATTAAAGCATTATGAAGTGACGTTCCCTTGATTAAACTGCTCAGTGTGAAGTATTATGGCATTATAGACGTAACAGTATGGCTTTCTGTAAAGCTGTTTTGAAACACTGTGCATTGTGTAAAGCGCTATATAAATAAATTTGAGTGGACAAATAGGCTCCATTTTCCACCTGTTAATAAGATGCATGTCTGTGATCAGATCACAAATGGTCAGCTCTAAATACAAGTGTAGACGGGCTCTAAACCACATACAGAGGTCATCGGAAACACGTGACCTCATCGCACAAGTAAACGCTCATCTGCAGGTTGTTGTATTCGCTACGATGTTTTTTGAACATCACAAAATTCAGAGTACAGAGAAAGTCAAGTCACCCTTATTTATTCAGTGCTGTATACAATACAGATTGTTTCAAAGCAGCTTTACAGTGATAAACAGGACAATAATGATTCAATGATGCAAACAGTTCAATTCTGCTGTAAAGCAGCTCTAAAAAGACAATTGTGTCATTGTTCAGCTGAAGTCAGTTCAGTTCCGTTCAATAGCTCTAAAGATCATCAAGAGACATGAATTCCACTTTCTTCCTTTGCTGTTCACTGTCGTTTAGCAAAATAGTCGCAAATTAACAAATGTTTGTGAGCACTACCAGGTAGTACCAGGGAAGATAATTACAACACCTCCTTAAAGCAGTTCTATCACACTGATGGCATGTGAATGTTTGTGTTGGTCTGAACAGATCCATTAACCATTCAACTTCAAATGTTTATCGCACTGAATTTTCCCTTAGATAATTTGTCTTGGTATGAACAGGCCTCAAAACAGACTCTTTCCCAGTTGGATGAGCTCTTCATAGTTGCTTTTAGCATGTTTTTAAGTCATATTTATTTGAATAACACATGCTTTGTTTCAAAGCAGCTTTATAGAACATTATATTGTTACAAGAGTCATAGTTTAGCGTCTAGAGACACTAGAGACAAAAACATTAAGGGACACCAGGCTCAGCTGTTACCCTCCAGCTCTACATCATGAACAATGCCAAAGTTAGCCAGCTGTGTTAGTGTTTAAACTGTAAGATTAATTATTGTCTATGAGGTACATCCTGGATGAAAAGATAAGGCACATGTAGATGCAGTGTGTTGTTGTGGTCAGTAACAGTTCATCTGAAGACTCTCTGAATGAAGCAGACACTGACGGTTGAAGCACTTCGGTTTTCGCTCACCACAGGCTGCAGTTTGAATCCTCAGGCTAGCAACAGATAGAACCGAACCCTCTCCTTCCCTTGGTCTAAAATACAACACAATACTGCCACCATGTGGGCAATTAGTATAATGGCTCTAAAGCTCACTAATAAACCAAAGGTTGCCAGACAAACTCCTAAACTAGATAATCTAGGTGTTCAGGATTACAAGTGTGTTTGAACTGAAGTCTGCACCCCATACCTGGATCTCAGGAAACATATCTGGTATGATCTTAAATCAGACCTTCTGCATTAAACAGGCAGAGAAAGATTAAAATAAGAAAACTCTAACCCTTTTCACATTTCCATCTCATATTTGCAGTAACTGTTTCAGAAGCTGTTTTAACTCCACTGAAGGAGCGTTTATCATGTTGGGCTAATACATAGTGTTATAAATGTACATTCAAGTTTTTAAAATGATCTACATAATAATCTTGCAATTTTAGAGTAAGATCTTTTTTGTATATTTTTCATAAAAGAAAAAAGTTTAGTGCAGTACATTTTCATTACAGTAAACTTTAAGGTTTTCTGAGTTTTTATTTATTATTTTATTATATTTATTTCTTATGCTTCAGAAATAATCTGCAAAGTGTCTTCTTTCAAAAAAGACCAAAATTATAAGAGGGTGAAATCATTTGGTAGTTTAGTGCTCTACACAGGCTGCATACGCCGCGTTTAGGGATCGACGCTACTGCATTCATGAATTACAACCATTACAAACAGTTCAGATATTTTATTTTCAGGTCAACACTCAAAAAGGACTGTCATTTCACACATTTATATCATGCTTTATGCACATAGTCATGGTAAATCATTTAACATTTATAAAATATTTCATGGTGATTTGGTAATTTGGAATATTTTGAATCATGTTTGACTTCTCATATCATACTCCACTCTCATTCTCTTTTTATTGTGGTATCTATCCATTGTTGATTTGTATTTTGTTTTATTCTTTAATGTACTTCTACTATGTAAATTGCTTTGAAAAGCTCCTTTAAAGGCGCTATACAAAATAAAGATTTATTATTATTATAATTATTGTGTTTTCAGATTTATTTATTTTTTTCACATTTAGTCACATAAAGGAAATGTTACTATATTAATCAAGAAAGGAGTTCCATAAATGTAACCCATATTGGAAAGATGAGGAAACTTTCATAACAACATACGGAATGGAAAGCATAATTAGGTGAGTGTCCCAGGTTTATTAAAACATCTGATCAAATGATAACAGCCTCATTTTATGCACTTTGACAGAACATTGACTGGAGCTCTCATATCCAATCAGAAAGAGACAGTGACATTGCATGCTAATGAATGTAATACTCTTATAATATTTAAGATATTATTAATTTTATTTGTAAAGAAAAAAAATCTAAATTTATCATCACATTTACTCACTCAAGTGTGCACTTACTGTATCCTGTGTGTAAGGACATTTGTTTCTAAAAGCAAGGTATACAGGTGCTGGTCATATAATTAGAATATCATCAAAAAGTTGATTTATTTCACTAATTCCATTCAAAAAGTGAAACTTGTATATTGTATTCATTCATTACACACAGACTGATATATTTCAAATGTTTATTTCTTTTAATTTTGATGATTATAACTGACAACTAAGGAAAATCCCAAATTCAGTATCTCAGAAAATTAGAATATTACTTAAGACCAATACAAAGAAAGGATTTTTAGAAGTCTTGGCCAACTGAAAAGTATGAACATGAAAAGTATGAGCATGTACAGCACTCAATACTTAGTTGGGGCTCCTTTTGCCTGAATTACTGCAGCAATGTGGCGTGGCATGGAGTCGATCAGTCTGTGGCACTGCTCAAGTGTTATAAGAGCCCAGGTTGCTCTGATAGTGGCCTTCAGCTCTTCTGCATTGTTGGGTCTGGCATATTGCATCTTCCTTTTCACAATACCCCATAGATTTTCTATGGGGTTAAGGTAGAACGAGTTTGCTGGCCAATTAAGAACAGGGTTCAAGAGTGGCTTGACACAAGGAATGCGACAGCTGAAACCCATGTCTTGCATACGTTTGTGCGTAGTGGTTCTTGAAGCACTGACTCCAGCTGCAGTCCACTCTTTGTGAATCTCCCCTACATTTTTGAATGGGTTTTATTTCACAATCCTCTCCAGGGTGCAGTTATCCATATTGCTTGTGCACTTTTTTCTACCACATCTTTTCCTTCCCTTCGCCTCTCTATTAATGTGCTTGGACACAGAACTCTGTGAACAGCCAGCCTCTTTTGCAATGACCTTTTGTGTCTTGCCCTCCTTGTGCAAGGTGTCAATGGTCGTCTTTTGGACAACTGTCAAGTCAGCAGTCTTCCCCATGACTGAGAGACCATTTAAAGGCCTTTGCAGGTGTTTTGAGTTAATGAGCTGATTAGAGTGCGGCACCAGGTGTCTTCAATATTGAACCTTTTCACAATATTCTAATTTTCTGAGATACTGAATTTGGGATTTTCCTTAGTTGTCAGTTATAATCATCAAAATTAAAAGAAATAAACATTTGAAATATATCAGTCTGTGTGTAATGAATGAATATAATATACAAGTTTCACTTTTTGAATGGAATTAGTGAAATAAATCAACTTTTTGATGATATTCTAATTATATGACCAGCACCTGTAAATCAGTTGGCAACAATCACAGCACATAACTGCTAATGTAACAAATCTGTCTCCATACCAGCGTGATGAATCCAATCTTCAACCAGATGGAACTGGATTAAATATTTTGAATGTTCTGATCCAGTCTGACTTCTGACCTGCAATACTGCCTGAATCAATATCACACCATGTTGACCAGAGGAGAACTGAGTGAGAACTGAACTGAAGAAAGAGCCTCCATCCATCATAAACATATTCCACACAGTTCCAGGGGATTAATAAAGGCCTTCTGAAGTGAAGTGTTGCGTTTGTGTTTTTTTTTACACAAACGCATCATTTTCTTTTTATTAACCCCCCAGAGCGGTATGGAGTATGTTTATGATGGATGGATGTGGATGGAGGCTCTTTCTTCAGCTCACACTCATTTGGTAATACTTACTGCCATTATAAAGCTTGGATGCGGCCGGATATTTATTAGTATTTCTCCAACTGTGTTCATCAGAAAGTCATATACACCTAGGATGGCTTGAGGGTGAGTAAAGCTTGGGGTAATTTTCATTTGAAAGTGAACTAATCCTTTAAGGAAAAACTGCACAATTCAGTCAAAACCAGCACAAATTACCACTTTACTGGAACCAGTAAAAAACCAATGGTCTGTGCTGTGGTGCATTATGGGAGGTGGGAGAAACCAAGTGTGGAGGATGAATAGGATTATTTATTGTTTTAAAATTGATTTACTTAACAATGATGAAATTTGTATTCCTGGCTGTTAATAAAATAAGTTGTTGATTAGAGCATGTCTAAAAAGTGTATAATATTGAGGTTTGGTTATCTGATGAATTTAATTTCCGTTGCTTCTGTTGCTGGAATTGGTCATCCTTGTCAGCCTGAGGTGAAAGCTGGAGTGTGAGGATCCTGGAAAAGCTTGTTATTGCTTTAAAAATATGTGAAACTCTACTTCAGTCATTGCAAATCTAAGCTATTTAATCTCTCCTCCTTCATTTGGCTTATATTTACTGTGCTTGTATGTTTACCTTGTATTTTTTTCTTTGGTTTGCTAACAGCCCTGTTGGAGGTGGGATCAGAGCACATGCGCAGTTGATTGTATGTGACAGGTGATCTGCATCAAGAGAAATAGCATCAGGCTAAAATGAGTTTAGAGTTTAGCCTAATGTGAATGTATATTTCTACATACCTGCCTTTATTTCCTCTTCTTCAGTGGTATTTTCTTTTCTTTTCTATACACACAAACTGTGAACAATCACTTTAAAAGCGCCGTGACAGTGGAAGTTGCTTCTATATGGCAACGTGAACTATTTTGATCATACAACAAATTGGGTAAGCTTTGTAAAGTTCAAAAGAGGAACTTATTGCTTGACAAAGTCACTTGCAGAAGATTGTAGGTTACGGCTATTGTACTATTAATAGGGTGTTTTCTGGCTGTTCTAGTAGGGGCAGTGTTTTAAATTGATTCTTTAAATGTATTTCCCTTTTTATATGTGTGTGGTTTATACATGCTGTGAAAGGTCTAGCACCAATTTGCTGTCATAAAGGCCTATTTATGTAAATGTTTTACATTGCACCTTTACAAACCAAAGGATCACTGATTTTCTGTGAGCATTAGCATGGCTCTTATTTGTCTTAATACTGATGTGATTGGTTTTAGACTCTAAAATGCATATTGATCTAGAAATACTCTGGTAACTTCAAAAAGATACACAGGCAGTAAACATCCAACAGCATTTTATTGGGGTGGATCTACATGGCCCTCATCATGCCCACAGAAATGGTGCTTGTGTTTGTTAGTGCAATTGTAAATACCACAGGTTTAACCTATTCTGAGTGTGCTTTATGTTAAAAAAAATATGCTGCCATTTAAAAAGGTGGATTTTTATTTTTTATAATAAGCTCCTTTTGCATAGAGCTGTAGTATTTGTTCTGGTAACTGCATGACTTTGTTCATTGGCACTGTACAAGCCTTCCAGTGTATGTGATTTCATATCTAATTCATCCCGTAAAATTTATTTGAAGTGGGATGAATTGTCAGCGGCAATATGTGCTTGTTTTATTTCATATTATAGAGAAATATAATGAACTCCCATTACTGTCTTCGGTCTAATAAGATCTAATGATACTGATGTAATCTTTTTCTTTGTTCTGATGTGTGCTCTGATTTGTTGTACTCTGAATTTGTTCCTCCTTTATTATATGGTCTTTATCTTACAATTTACCTTTGTTGTATTTCTTGTTTATTGAAGATGACCATCTAAATGCTGCTGCCCATTTTGTCTTAGTACTCCACCACAGCTTATCACTCTCTATTGGACAGTGAGTCTGTAGGGAGTAAACAAAGCTGACATCCCTGCTTTCATCTCTGCCAGTCAGTGAATACGCATCATTCTGGCTTTGACTGAATCATGGGTTCCTGCTGACAACACTGCAACTCCTTTAGCTCTCTCTGCTTGCTTCTCTCCCATACACACCAAACAGTGCAGGTTTGATCATTTCCAATTTGTGAATTTGCGAATTTGCTTTCTACGTTAATACTTGTGTGGCACGTCATGCCACTATTTATTATTCCTGCCATAATTTGTTTGATATTTAAGCTATCAGTACTATTGTGCTATTTTAATATCCTGCCTTGATATATCTGCTTAGTGATGGGTCAGCTTATGCAACAACGACCAGCACCTGGCTCAGAAATGCTCTCTGACCCATTGGACCAAGGTCATCTCGATTTGACCAGTTCTTTTTGATAAGTTTGAGAAGTCAGCTTTCTTTGGTAAGCTAATTAAAAGTTGACTCTTGGTCTCGCTCTCTTTTTTTTTTTTTTTGGCATACTGAGCTTTTTATTGGGTTAAGCCATGTTCTTTAACGGTTTTGTTGGATAAGATGCAATGCAACCTCTGATCAACCAATGTTGGTTATACTAGTTGAGGAGCAGAACAGGGTAGAGTCGGTCACCTGCAGGTGCATATCCAAAACCACAAGCTCTGGTATCAGATAAGGGCACCCCAAACTTGGTTTTAGGCAAATTAGGCAGCAGAGGTGTGTTTGGCAATGTGCATGCTACAGTTTTAGGGAAGGTTGCTCATTGGTGTTCATCTAATAAATCCACATTAAGCTGTTAAAGTGTTTGTTTTCTTGCTTTCAAAGGGTGTCCATATTTGTTTTTTAAAGTCTTTTGAGAAGTTTCTGTTAATGTGGGTGTAAGCTCTTGTAGTTTAAGTTTGCCTCAGCATTCTTAATTGTGCTTATCTGCATTTTTTTTTTTTTTTTTTGTTTAACTCAACTGTAGTTGTATAGTGCTTTTCACAATAGTTTCAAAGTGGTTTCATTTCCCTTTGCACTTGAGCTTTTGTTTTATGCCACTTTTTATTTTAGCCTTTGTGCTGCTTTGCACAATTTTGTATTTATGCCTTTGTGCCCTCATGTATGCACTTTTTTTTTTTTTAGGCTTATGATTGCTTTTTCTACTTATGCCCCTTTATAAGTTCATGTCCTTTTTGTATTTATGAACATTTTATGCATATGACTTTATCCTTTTTTTAAGGCCCTTTCTGTTTGAGCCTTTTATCTGCAATTCATCCTTCTGTATTACCTTTTTGCCTCTTGTATTCTTGTATGTCAGTTGTTATAGTATTATTATTTTTTTTGTTCCTCTTATTTATGGTTTTGCCCATTTTAAGCTGGTTTTGTGGCCCATTGCAGTTTTGCTTTCATTTTTTAATTTTTTTTATTTATGACTTTGCAGTTAATGGACCTTTCATTAGTCTTATGCGTTTTTATGCTCTTAAGCATATGTTTTTTTTTTTGTTTTGTTTTTTTGTTAGGTGGAGAAAAGCAACGCCTCCCCCCAGATAACCGTCTCACGGCTATCCAGTTTGGAATAGGGAGGACGCAGAAATGCACTGGCCCGCGCATGTTTTTGATGAGGCTGATCCACCCACAACGCTGGTTTTACCTTTTCCTTCTAAAACAAACCAGAAACGGCTCTGTTCCTTTTTTTTGGCATCGCAATCGGGCTATTTTCCTAAAGGCTCCATTATCATCCCCCTCCTCTTTAACCCATAGATATTAACGAGTGCTTCAAAAACTCTCCCGAATTAAATCTTCCGAATTAAAAGGATAATCCCCATCGTCTTAGAATCCGGCCTACTGCCGCAAGGGGTAGGTTTAGGTATGTCGCCGGCACCAAAATAGCTCCATCGTCCTAGGATCCGGGCTACTCCAGTGAGGGGTAGGTTTAGGTAAGTCACCAATACCGCGGTAGTCCCACAGAATCCGGGCTGGTCCTATGAGGGCAAGGTTTAGGTATGTCGCAAGTTCAGGGATAGCCTAATTATCTCCAAACTGATTCGTCCTCCTGTGAGGGTTAGGTTTAGGTATATTGCCGGTACCGCTATAGTTCCATAGGATCCAGGCTAGTGCTATGAGGGCTAGGTTTAGGTATGTCGCAGGTTCAGTGATAACCCAATTATCCCCAAAGTGATTCGTCCACCTATGAGGGTTAGGGTTAGGTATGTCGCTGGTACCGCGATAGTCCC
>CM075495.1:0-7500 GCA_037950675.1 Hypophthalmichthys molitrix | reverse complement strand
TAGGGTTAGGGTTAGGGTTAGGGTTAGGGTTAGGGTTAGGGTTAGGGTTAGGGTTAGGGTTAGGGTTAGGGTTAGGGTTAGGGTTAGGGTTAGGGTTAGGGTTAGGGTTAGGGTTAGGGTTAGGGTTAGGGTTAGGGTTAGGGTTAGGGGTTAGGGTTAGGGTTAGGGTTAGGGTTAGGGTTAGGGTTAGGGTTAGGGTTAGGGTTAGGGTTAGGGTTAGGGTTAGGGTTAGGGTTAGGGTTAGGGTTAGGGTTAGGGTTAGGGTTAGGGTTAGGGTTAGGGTTAGGGTTAGGGTTAGGGTTAGGGTTAGGGTTAGGGTTAGGGTTAGGGTTAGGGTTAGGGTTAGGGTTAGGGTTAGGGTTAGGGTTAGGGTTAGGGTTAGGGTTAGGGTTAGGGTTAGGGTTAGGGTTAGGGTTAGGGTTAGGGTTAGGGTTAGGGTTAGGGTTAGGGTTAGGGTTAGGGTTAGGGTTAGGTTAGGGTTAGGGTTAGGGTTAGGGTTAGGTTAGGGTTAGGGTTAGGGTTAGGGTTAGGGTTAGGGTTAGGGTTAGGGTTAGGGTTAGGGTTAGGGTTAGGGTTAGGGTTAGGGTTAGGGTTAGGGTTAGGGTTAGGGTTAGGGTTAGGGTTAGGGTTAGGGTTAGGGTTAGGGTTAGGGTTAGGGTTAGGGTTAGGGTTAGGGTTAGGGTTAGGGTTAGGGTTAGGGTTAGGGTTAGGGTTAGGGTTAGGGTTAGGGTTAGGGTTAGGGTTAGGGTTAGGGTTAGGTTAGGGTTAGGGTTAGGGTTAGGGTTAGGGTTAGGGTTAGGGTTAGGGTTAGGGTTAGGGTTAGGGTTAGGGTTAGGGTTAGGGTTAGGGTTAGGGTTAGGGTTAGGGTTAGGGTTAGGGTTAGGGTTAGGGTTAGGGTTAGGGTTAGGGTTAGGGTTAGGGTTAGGGTTAGGGTTAGGTTAGGGTTAGGGTTAGGGTTAGGGTTAGGGTTAGGGTTAGGGTTAGGGTTAGGGTTAGGGTTAGGGTTAGGGTTAGGGTTAGGGTTAGGGTTAGGGTTAGGGTTAGGGTTAGGGTTAGGGTTAGGGTTAGGGTTAGGGTTAGGGTTAGGGTTAGGGTTAGGGTTAGGGTTAGGTTAGGGTTAGGGTTAGGGTTAGGGTTAGGGTTAGGGTTAGGGTTAGGGTTAGGGTTAGGGTTAGGGTTAGGTTAGGGTTAGGGTTAGGGTTAGGGTTAGGTTAGGGTTAGGGTTAGGGTTAGGGTTAGGGTTAGGGTTAGGGTTAGGGTTAGGGTTAGGGTTAGGGTAGGGTTAGGGTTAGGGTTAGGGTTAGGGTTAGGGTTAGGGTTAGGGTTAGGGTTAGGGTTAGGGTTAGGGTTAGGGTTAGGTTAGGGTTAGGGTTAGGGTTAGGGTTAGGGTTAGGGTTAGGGTTAGGGTTAGGGTTAGGGTTAGGGTTAGGGTTAGGGTTAGGGTTAGGGTTAGGGTTAGGGTTAGGGTTAGGGTTAGGGTTAGGGTTAGGGTTAGGGTTAGGGTTAGGGTTAGGGTTAGGGTTAGGGTTAGGGTTAGGGTTAGGTTAGGGTTAGGGTTAGGGTTAGGGTTAGGGTTAGGGTTAGGGTTAGGTTAGGGTTAGGGTTAGGGTTAGGGTTAGGGTTAGGGTTAGGGTTAGGTTAGGGTTAGGGTTAGGGTTAGGGTTAGGGTTAGGGTTAGGGTTAGGTTAGGGTTAGGGTTAGGGTTAGGGTTAGGGTTAGGGTTAGGGTTAGGGTTAGGGTTAGGGTTAGGGTTAGGGTTAGGGTTAGGGTTAGGGTTAGGTTAGGGTTAGGGTTAGGGTTAGGGTTAGGGTTAGGGTTAGGGTTAGGGTTAGGGTTAGGGTTAGGGTTAGGGTTAGGGTTAGGGTTAGGGTTAGGGTTAGGGTTAGGGTTAGGGTTAGGGTTAGGGTTAGGGTTAGGTTAGGGTTAGGGTTAGGGTTAGGGTTAGGGTTAGGGTTAGGGTTAGGGTTAGGGTTAGGGTTAGGGTTAGGGTTAGGGTTAGGGTTAGGGTTAGGGTTAGGGTTAGGGTTAGGGTTAGGGTTAGGGTTAGGGTTAGGGGTTAGGGTTAGGGTTAGGGTTAGGGTTAGGGTTAGGGTTAGGGTTAGGGTTAGGGTTAGGGTTAGGGTTAGGTTAGGGTTAGGGTTAGGGTTAGGGTTAGGGTTAGGGTTAGGGTTAGGGTTAGGGTAGGGTTAGGGTTAGGGTTAGGGTTAGGGTTAGGGTTAGGGTTAGGGTTAGGTTAGGGTTAGGGTTAGGGTTAGGGTTAGGGTTAGGGTTAGGGTTAGGGTTAGGGTTAGGGTTAGGGTTAGGGTTAGGGTTAGGGTTAGGGTTAGGGTTAGGGTTAGGGTTAGGGTTAGGGTTAGGGTTAGGGTTAGGGTTAGGGTTAGGGTTAGGGTTAGGGTTAGGGTTAGGGTTAGGGTTAGGGTTAGGGTTAGGGGTTAGGGTTAGGGTTAGGGTTAGGGTTAGGGTTAGGTTAGGGTTAGGGTTAGGGTTAGGGTTAGGGTTAGGGTTAGGGTTAGGGTTAGGGTTAGGGTTAGGGTTAGGGTTAGGGTTAGGGTTAGGGTTAGGGTTAGGGTTAGGGTTAGGGTTAGGGTTAGGGTTAGGGTTAGGGTTAGGGTTAGGTTAGGGTTAGGGTTAGGGTTAGGTTAGGGTTAGGGTTAGGGTTAGGGTTAGGGTTAGGGTTAGGGTTAGGGTTAGGGTTAGGGTTAGGGTTAGGGTTAGGGTTAGGGTTAGGGTTAGGGTTAGGGTTAGGGTTAGGGTTAGGGTTAGGGTTAGGTTAGGGTTAGGTTAGGGTTAGGGTTAGGGTTAGGGTTAGGGTTAGGGTTAGGGTTAGGGTTAGGGTTAGGTTAGGGTTAGGGTTAGGGTTAGGGTTAGGGTTAGGGTTAGGGTTAGGGTTAGGGTTAGGGTTAGGGTTAGGGTTAGGGTTAGGGTTAGGGTTAGGGTTAGGGTTAGGGTTAGGGTTAGGGTTAGGGTTAGGGTTAGGGTTAGGGTTAGGGTTAGGGTTAGGGTTAGGGTTAGGGTTAGGGTTAGGGTTAGGGTTAGGGTTAGGGTTAGGGTTAGGGTTAGGGTTAGGGTTAGGGTTAGGGTTAGGGTTAGGGTTAGGGTTAGGGTTAGGGTTAGGGTTAGGGTTAGGGTTAGGGTTAGGGTTAGGGTTAGGGTTAGGGTTAGGGTAGGGTTAGGGTTAGGGTTAGGGTTAGGGTTAGGGTTAGGGTTAGGGTTAGGGTTAGGGTAGGGTTAGGGTTAGGGTTAGGGTTAGGGTTAGGGTTAGGGTTAGGGTTAGGGTTAGGGTTAGGGTTAGGGTTAGGGTTAGGGTTAGGGTTAGGGTTAGGGTTAGGGTTAGGGTTAGGGTTAGGGTTAGGGTTAGGGTTAGGGTTAGGGTTAGGGTTAGGGTTAGGGTTAGGGTTAGGGTTAGGGTTAGGGTTAGGGTTAGGGTTAGGGTTAGGGTTAGGGTTAGGGTTAGGGTTAGGTTAGGTTAGGGTTAGGGTTAGGGTTAGGGTTAGGGTTAGGGTTAGGGTTAGGGTTAGGGTTAGGGTTAGGGTTAGGGTTAGGGTTAGGGTTAGGGTTAGGGTTAGGGTTAGGGTTAGGGTTAGGGTTAGGGTTAGGGTTAGGGTTAGGGTTAGGGTTAGGGTTAGGGTTAGGGTTAGGGTTAGGGTTAGGGTTAGGGTTAGGGTTAGGTTAGGGTTAGGGTTAGGGTTAGGGTTAGGGTTAGGGTTAGGGTTAGGGTTAGGGTTAGGGTTAGGGTTAGGGTTAGGGTTAGGGTTAGGGTTAGGGTTAGGGTTAGGGTTAGGGTTAGGGTTAGGGTTAGGGGTTAGGGTTAGGGTTAGGGTTAGGGTTAGGGTTAGGGTTAGGTTAGGGTTAGGGTTAGGGTTAGGGTTAGGGTTAGGTTAGGGTTAGGGTTAGGGTTAGGGTTAGGGTTAGGGTTAGGGTTGGTTAGGGTTAGGGTTAGGGTTAGGGTTAGGGTTAGGGTTAGGGTTAGGGTTAGGGTTAGGGTTAGGGTTAGGGTTAGGGTTAGGGTTAGGGTTAGGGTTAGGGTTAGGGTTAGGGTTAGGGTTAGGGTTAGGGTTAGGGTTAGGGTTAGGGTTAGGGTTAGGGTTAGGTTAGGGTTAGGGTTAGGGTTAGGGGTTAGGGTTAGGGTTAGGGTTAGGGTTAGGGTTAGGGTTAGGGTTAGGGTTAGGGTTAGGGTTAGGGTTAGGGTTAGGGTTAGGGTTAGGGTTAGGGTTAGGGTTAGGGTTAGGGTTGGTTAGGGTTAGGGTTAGGGTTAGGGTTAGGGTTAGGGTTAGGGTTAGGGTTAGGGTTAGGGTTAGGGTTAGGGTTAGGGTTAGGGTTAGGGTTAGGGTTAGGGTTAGGGTTAGGGTTAGGGTTAGGGTTAGGGTTAGGGTTAGGGTTAGGGTTAGGTTAGGGTTAGGGTTAGGGTTAGGGTTAGGGTTAGGGTTAGGGTTAGGGTTAGGGTTAGGGTTAGGGTTAGGGTTAGGGTTAGGGTTAGGGTTAGGGTTAGGGTTAGGGTTAGGGTTAGGGTTAGGGTTAGGGTTAGGGTTAGGGTTAGGGTTAGGGTTAGGGTTAGGGTTAGGGTTAGGGTTAGGGTTAGGGTTAGGGTTAGGGTTAGGGTTAGGGTTAGGGTTAGGGTTAGGGTTAGGGTTAGGGTTAGGGTTAGGGTTAGGGTTAGGGTTAGGGTTAGGGTTAGGGTTAGGGTTAGGGTTAGGGTTAGGGTTAGGGTTAGGGTTAGGGTAGGGTTAGGGTTAGGGTTAGGGTTAGGGTTAGGGTTAGGGTTAGGGTTAGGGTTAGGGTTAGGGTTAGGGTTAGGGTTAGGGTTAGGGTTAGGGTTAGGGTTAGGGTTAGGGTTAGGGTTAGGGTTAGGGTTAGGGTTAGGGTTAGGGTTAGGGTTAGGGTTAGGGTTAGGGTTAGGGTTAGGGTTAGGGTTAGGGTTAGGGTTAGGGTTAGGGTTAGGGGTTAGGGTTAGGGTTAGGGTTAGGGTTAGGGTTAGGGTTAGGGTTAGGGTTAGGGTTAGGGTTAGGGTTAGGGTTAGGGTTAGGGTTAGGGTTAGGGTTAGGGTTAGGGTTAGGTTAGGGTTAGGGTTAGGGTTAGGGTTAGGGTTAGGGTTAGGGTTAGGGTTAGGGTTAGGGTTAGGGTTAGGGTTAGGGTTAGGGTTAGGGTTAGGGTTAGGGTTAGGGTTAGGGTTAGGGTTAGGGTTAGGGTTAGGGTTAGGGTTAGGGTTAGGGTTAGGGTTAGGGTTAGGGTTAGGGGTTAGGGTTAGGGTTAGGGTTAGGGTTAGGGTTAGGGTTAGGGTTAGGGTTAGGGTTAGGTTAGGGTTAGGGTTAGGGTTAGGGTTAGGGTTAGGGTTAGGGTTAGGGTTAGGGTTAGGGTTAGGGGTTAGGGTTAGGGTTAGGGTTAGGGTTAGGGTTAGGGTTAGGGTTAGGGTTAGGGTTAGGGTTAGGGTTAGGGTTAGGGTTAGGGTTAGGTTAGGGTTAGGGTTAGGGTTAGGGTTAGGGTTAGGGTTAGGTTAGGGTTAGGGTTAGGGTTAGGGTTAGGGTTAGGGTTAGGGTTAGGGTTAGGGTTAGGGTTAGGGTTAGGGTTAGGGTTAGGGTTAGGGTTAGGGTTAGGGTTAGGGTTAGGGTTAGGGTTAGGGTTAGGGTTAGGGTTAGGGTTAGGGTTAGGGTTAGGGTTAGGGTTAGGGTTAGGGTTAGGGTTAGGGTTAGGGTTAGGGTTAGGGTTAGGGTTAGGGTTAGGGTTAGGGTAGGGTTAGGGTTAGGGTTAGGGTTAGGGTTAGGGTTAGGGTTAGGGTTAGGGTTAGGGTTAGGGTTAGGGTTAGGGTTAGGGTTAGGGTTAGGGTTAGGGTTAGGGTTAGGGTTAGGGTTAGGGTTAGGGTTAGGGTTAGGGTTAGGGTTAGGGTTAGGGTTAGGGTTAGGGTTAGGGTTAGGGTTAGGGTTAGGGTTAGGGTTAGGGTTAGGTTAGGGTTAGGGTTAGGGTTAGGGTTAGGGTTAGGGTTAGGGTTAGGGTTAGGGTTAGGGTTAGGGTTAGGGTTAGGGTTAGGGTTAGGGTTAGGGTTAGGGTTAGGGTTAGGGTTAGGGTTAGGGTTAGGGTTAGGGTTAGGGTTAGGGTTAGGGTTAGGGTTAGGGTTAGGGTTAGGGTTAGGGTTAGGGTTAGGGTTAGGGTTAGGGTTAGGGTTAGGGTTAGGGTTAGGGTTAGGGTTAGGGTTAGGGTTAGGGTTAGGGTTAGGGTTAGGGTTAGGGTTAGGTTAGGGTTAGGGTTAGGGTTAGGGTTAGGGTTAGGGTTAGGGTTAGGGTTAGGGTTAGGGTTAGGGTTAGGGTTAGGGTTAGGGTTAGGGTTAGGGTTAGGGTTAGGGTTAGGGTTAGGGTTAGGGTTAGGTTAGGGTTAGGGTTAGGGTTAGGGTTAGGGTTAGGGTTAGGGTTAGGGTTAGGGTTAGGGTTAGGGTTAGGGTTAGGGTTAGGGTTAGGGTTAGGGTTAGGGTTAGGGTTAGGGTTAGGGTTAGGGTTAGGGTTAGGGTTAGGGTTAGGGTTAGGGTTAGGGTTAGGGGTTAGGGTTAGGGTTAGGGTTAGGGTTAGGGTTAGGGTTAGGGTTAGGGTTAGGGGTTAGGGTTAGGGTTAGGGTTAGGGTTAGGGTTAGGGGTTAGGGTTAGGGTTAGGGTTAGGGTTAGGGTTAGGGTTAGGGTTAGGGTTAGGGTTAGGGTTAGGGTTAGGGTTAGGGTTAGGGTTAGGGTTAGGGTTAGGGTTAGGGTTAGGGTTAGGGTTAGGGTTAGGGTTAGGGTTAGGGTTAGGGTTAGGGTTAGGGGTTAGGGTTAGGGTTAGGGTTAGGGTTAGGGTTAGGGTTAGGTTAGGGTTAGGGTTAGGGTTAGGGTTAGGGTTAGGGTTAGGGTTAGGGTTAGGGTTAGGGTTAGGGTTAGGGTTAGGGTTAGGGTTAGGGTTAGGGTTAGGGTTAGGGTTAGGGTTAGGGTTAGGGTTAGGGTTAGGGTTAGGGTTAGGGTTAGGGTTAGGGTTAGGGTTAGGGTTAGGGTTAGGGTTAGGGTTAGGGTTAGGGTTAGGTTAGGGTTAGGGTTAGGGTTAGGGTTAGGGTTAGGGTTAGGGTTAGGGTTAGGGTTAGGGTTAGGGTTAGGGTTAGGGTTAGGGTTAGGGTTAGGGTTAGGGTTAGGGTTAGGGTTAGGGTTAGGGTTAGGGTTAGGGTTAGGGTTAGTTAGGGTTAGGGTTAGGGTTAGGGTTTAGGGTTAGGGGTTAGGGTTAGGGTTAGGGTTAGGGTTAGGGTTAGGGTTAGGTTAGGGTTAGGGTTAGGGTAGGGTTAGGGTTAGGGTTAGGGTTAGGGTTAGGGTTAGGGGTTAGGGTTAGGGTTAGGGTTAGGGTTAGGGTTAGGGTTAGGGTTAGGGTTAGGGTTAGGGTAGGTTAGGGTTAGGGTTAGGGTTAGGGTTAGGGTTAGGGTTAGGGTTAGAGGTTAGGGTTAGGGTTAGGGTTAGGGTTAGGGTAGGGTTAGGGTTAGGGTTAGGGTTAGGGTTAGGGTTAG
>CM075494.1:52297631-52300131 GCA_037950675.1 Hypophthalmichthys molitrix | reverse complement strand
TGGGTGGCCGCTGGATCGCGGCCGTAACCGGGAAAGGCGTACCGGGAGGCGGGGTGGGGCGAGCGGGGAGAGGAAAGATCGTCGACGTGCGTGGGGGTTTGTGTGCCCCCAGCGTCCGAACCTCCTCCTCCGCCGCCGTCACCTGCCGCCGTGGCGGACCTCTCTTGTCACGGATGGATACGGACCGACCGGCCGTCTGAGTCTGCCCCGAGGTGGCGAGCCGAACTTCGGCTCTCGATTCGACGCGCGAGGGTGGGGAGGATCGATCTGCCCACAGCGGCCGTCTCCGACCGGGCAGAGGCCTACCCCTGGCGCGTCACACGCTCCGTTCGGCCAGCCAAAACAACAATCGCCGCCCCGGCCTTAACGAGCCCGATGGAAGAGGGGCGCGCTCCTCCCGGCCCGGCTTGAAGGGTACCCTTTGAGGGGCGCCCTTTCCGGCCACGAGGCACGCCGGAGCGGCCTCTGCCGGTTCTTTCGATTCGCGTCTCGTTTTTTGTCAAAGTCCGTGGGAGCTCATCCTCCCCAACACCGCGATGGCCTCATTTTGGCGCTTCTGCACTCTAGTTCTACTGCCACGAGACGGACCGATTGGTACGTGCACGGGGACGGGCCAGCGTTCCGGGCTGGGGCGGCGGGTCGGGAGAGCAGAGAGCTTTAGAACTGCAACTCATTTTTGGGACTTTGAAATTTCTCAGACGAGGAACTTCTCCTCTGTGGTGTCGCTCTTCACCTCCGAGGGCCACCACCGAAAACTCTGAGGAGGAACTTGTCCTCTGTGGTGTCGCTCTTCACCGCCGAGTGCCACCACCGAACACTCTTAAGAGGAACTTGTCCTCCAGGGGTGTCGCTCTTCACCCCCGAGTGCCGCCACCGCCAAGCACTCTCTTATGGACTTTGCCATTTTTTCGGGGGGAACTCGTCCTCCACCAACGACCAACGACCTCTCTTATGGAGTTACACCAGTGAAAAAAAGCAAATAAGTCCAGAACCACAAGTCCGATCCTAACCAAACTTGAACCAGATTTAGATCTCGTCGAGACGCTTCCAACGAGACCGGCCTCAGGGTCGTGGTCCCCGGGGGGGCAGAGATATAAGCCGAAAATTAAAAAAGGAAATCGGGGGGGTGGGGTGTAGTTACACCAGGAAAATAAAGCAAATCAGTCCAGAAACACAAGTCCGATCCTCACCAAACTGGAACCAGAGTTAGATGTCGTCGAGACGCTTCCAACGAGACCGGCCGCAGGGTCGTGGTCCCCAGGGCGGCAGAGATATAAGCCAAAAATTAAAAAGGGGGGGGGGGGGGGGGGGGGTGTAGTTACACCAGTAAAAAAAAAAGCAAATAAGTCCAGAACCACAAGTCCGATCCTCACCAAACTTGAACCAGATTTAGATCGCGTCGAGACGCTTCCAACGAGACCGGCCTCAGGGTCGTGGCCCCCGGGGGGGCAGAGATATAAGCCGAAAATTAAAAAAGGAAATCGGGGGGGTGGGGTGTAGTTACACCAGGAAAATAAAGCAAATCAGTCCAGAAACACAAGTCCGATCCTCACCAAACTTGAACCAGATTTAGATCGAGTCGAGACGCTTCCAACGAGACCGGCCTCAGGGTCGTGGCCCCCGGGGGGGGGCAGAGATATGAGCCGAAAATTAAAAAAGGAAATCGGGGGGGTGGGGTGTAGTTACACCAGGAAAATAAAGCAAATCAGTCCAGAAACACAAGTCCGATCCTCACCAAACTGGAACCAGAGTTAGATGTCGTCGAGACGCTTCCAACGAGACCGGCCGCAGGGTCGTGGTCCCCGGGGAGGCAGAGATATAAGCTAAAAATTAAAAAAAGGGGGGGGGTTGTGTAGTTACACCAGTAAAAAAAAGCAAATAAGTCCAGAACCAAAAGTCCGATCCTCACCAAACTTGAACCAGATTTAGATCGAGTCGAGACGCTTCCAACGAGACCGGCCTCAGGGTCGTGGCCCCCGGGGGGGCAGAGATATGAGCCGAAAATTAAAAAAGGAAATCGGGGGGGTGGGGTGTAGTTACACCAGGAAAATAAAGCAAATCAGTCCAGAAACACAAGTCCGATCCTCACCAAACTGGAACCAGAGTTAGATGTCGTCGAGACGCTTCCAACGAGACCGGCCGCAGGGTCGTGGTCCCCGGGGAGGCAGAGATATAAGCTAAAAATTAAAAAAAGGGGGGGGGGTTGTGTAGTTACACCAGTAAAAAAAAGCAAATAAGTCCAGAACCACAAGTCCGATCCTCACCAAACTTGAACCAGATTTAGATCGCGTCGAGACGCTTCCAACGAGACCGGCCTCAGGGTCGTGGCCCCCGGGGGGGCAGAGATATAAGCCGAAAATTAAAAAAGGAAATCGGGGGGGTGGGGTGTAGTTACACCAGGAAAATAAAGCAAATCAGTCCAGAAACACAAGTCCGATCCTCACCAAACTGGAACCAGATTTAAATCTCGACGAGACCGGCCGCAGGGTCGAGATATTCA
>CM075494.1:52207631-52292631 GCA_037950675.1 Hypophthalmichthys molitrix | reverse complement strand
CACTCTGAGGCCAGTGCTCTGACAAAAGGAGTCCAGTAGACTCAGGTTATGAGCCATATCGCCCCAGGATCCTCCTACCAGCACTAGGTCGTCTGCGAAAGCGAGCGACACTAGTTTCTGTCCTGCTACGGTGTACCCCTTACCGTACTTTTCGAGACCGTGGATGAGGGGGTCCATGGCAAGGTTGAAAAGCAGGGGGGAGAGTGGGTCCCCCTGCTTAACACCAACCCTCAGGTTAATATCGGAGGTGGTCCCGCCTCCGACCTCGACACTCGTCGTACTGTCCTTGTAGATCTGCTGGATCAAACCTGCCACGTGTGGATCCACGTTGATCTGCCCAAGAGCCGACAGGATGTGCTCATGGGAGACGGAATCAAACGCCTGTGCAAAATCGATGAATGCTACTGCGAGTGGGCTGCGCTCCTCTTTGCAGTGGCGGATGATTCCCCGCAGCACCTCGATGTTCTCCGCACACCCGGGGGTAGGACGAAACCCCCTCTGTCTAGGATGAACCGGACACGTTTCCGACATTCGCTTGGTGATCACCCTAATGAAGAGCCTTAAAAGCATCGACCCGATGGTGACTGGCCTCCAGTTACCCAGCTCCATCGCCGCTCCTGGGTCGGATGATTTCGAGATTAGCACTGTACGACCTTTCTTCAGGCGGGTACGATTCCTGTGAACCACCACATGTTGAACAGACGGGTGAGGGTCTCACACCTGGGGTCCCAGTTGAGAATGTCCTGCTTCCCAACCCCATCCGGGCCCGGTGTGGATGCGTTCGAAGCCTGTTGGAGGCTATTTTGGACCTCGCCCTGAGAGATCGCCCCGACGAGGTTAGTGTTGTCAGCACTCGCCTCTACCCTAAATTGACCCAGCCCGCCAAAGGGAGGGGGACACTCCCACTTGTTTCTAAACGAGTCGTACACCAAGTCTGGAGATATTGGGCAACGACCTTGCATTCTCCCATCCAATATCTCTTCCGCTAGGCGGGCCGGGTTGTTCCTGAACTTGAACTGGCAGGCGCGATAGGCTAGACGCCGGGCAAGGCTTCGTCCGTACCGCCTGCCGTTCGAGGGGTGCCTCGACTCCGGCTGGAGTCTTCGGCGTAGGGCTCTCTCTCTCTCCGGGACGCATCCCTGGAGCATCCTTTGCGTTGCCGCTTCGACCAGCTCAGGTAACTGGTCGCAGCCGTCCAACCAAGCTTGTAGCACGTGGGAAAAACCCGTGCCATCATCCCCCACCTTGCCTACCATTTTGCGGGCTTCCTCCTTAAGGAGCCTAAGGAGGCCTCCCTCTGGTAGGTTGGGTTGGATCGGGGGAAGTGATGAACTCGCAGCAGGCTCTAACGGGTTCCCACTATCCCTTGCAGTTAGGGATCTAAGCCTTTTAGCGGGACCTCCCCTGTCCGGGGAAGAATCCCTGGTGGTTGCCAAGGCCGTCTGAGCTCCTGCCTCGTCTCTCGTCTGCTGGGAAGCAGAATTACCCCTCTTGCGCCCTTCCTGAATCCTTTTCCGATTGTGAATGTCTGGGTGGACGTGTAGCTTGTGTATACTCCGCCCCCTTTCCGTGGCAAAACTAGTCTCACACCCCTCGCACCTAACTGCCCCGGCCGGCGCAGCTTCTCTTGGATCTCGACACTTAGGGATGTGACAAGCTATGGAATGCCCGGATTGAGAGGTTTTTCCACACGAGCTACAGCTGTATCTAACGAGCACATTACCGTGGCAGGATGCGAAATGTTTTCCCACCCAAACCACTGAGCTCGCCGATACGCCACACAATGCACAAGTGAAGTCCTGGAGCGGTAGTAACACCACCACTCCGGTGTCTCCAACCCGTGCTGCACTCGCTGGGGTGTTGGCCTGGACGGGGCCCCCCGTTGGGGTAACGACCAGTTGCTCTGTGTCCGAAGACAGAGCTCATATTTCCGAGGCGACCGTCTGCTGTACTTTCTCTGCTCGGCACCCTGTCTCCTACCTGCACTCCTTGGAGTCGGGTCAGCACCACCGAGCAGTCTCGTAGTCCGCAACCAGTTCCGAGTCCGATAACCGTTCGGCCACTTCCGCCGCCACCGTCCTTGGCCAGGGGATGGTGAGGGGATCTTGCCCTACTGTGGGAATCCGGGCGAAGTACCAACCGGCATGAGTTTACGCTTCTTTGTGACAGACATATTTTATTAGCAGAGGATTAACCCCCTCCAGGGCATACCGTTTCGTCGCAACCATAGGGAACCTCTTAATCTTTGTCTGTTCATATCCGAGTCCTGTCTGCCAGGTAGTCAGTCCCCCGTCGGTACCCCCGCCGCCCTCCAATACCTAGGCCACTGTTTATCACGCACCGTTCTGAGAACGGCTGGAAAAATTGAGCCATCGGGCTCTGTCTTTGTGAAACGCCCTAAATACAGAGGGTGAGCCAAGCTGTGGATTGATTTTATTTATTGATTTATAGGCCTGGTGTCGTCAGTCCCCGGTGCCGATTGTTTGAGACTAGATCGCGCTAACCGGGTTTCACCCACCACTGCCTGCTTTTAGGAAAAAAAAGTTTCATATTTACCACTACTAAGTATCAGTATAACGTTCACTTACCTGCTCATCTATGTGTCACTACAACCTGTCAATAAACATCACCTTTTCTGCAAACTTGTTGTTGTTACAGTACAGATGGCACGGAGACAGGAAGTAGTAGAATGATCGTTTATTAGAGACACACAGCAGAGATGATGGTAGTGCAGGTGAGTATGTGAAGTTCAGTGGATGAATAGTAGATGTAAGAAGGTGATACTGTCATTTGTGTAGTTGCAGGTGGGTAGCAGACGCTGGAGAATGGAGACACTGGAGAATGGAGACACTCACACACTGACTGGGAACACACGAGGAGGCTTGGAGACGTAGGAGACAGGTAAGTAGATAGTTTGGAGTCCTTGAGCTAAGCATGTAGGTACGTCTAGATGCGAACGAGACCGGACAATGAGTGAAGGTGTGTGAGTGTCTTATATGGTGCAGTTGATGAGTGAGCTGATGAGATGCAGGTGCATGTGATTAGTATTCCGGGGATGGAGTGCGCTGGGATTGGATGGTGCTGGAACCTGGCGTGTCTGTGACAGTTGTCTCCTGCCTGTGACAATATGTTACTATAAAACAGCATGTACAATTTTTTGTAAATGGATATATAATCGACCAAATCATGTTGCTCGTTGTTTATATTCAATGTATTTTTCCAAGCTGCGACCATTTATTTATTTTGTCAGTAACTTATATGACCAGAACATATCTAACATCTCTTTAATTTTAATTTCCCATAGGCCCTCATTCCTGGGACTGATTACGCACACACCTGCACCTCATCACACTCACCCTATTTAAGCCACACTCACATTGCGAAGTCTTAATTTGCCCCGGTGATCATTCCTGAGCGTTTTCTTGTGGACTGTTTCTCTGTTGCTGTTGGACTGTTTATACCCTGTGATTCTCTGCTGCCTGCCCCGATCTCTGCCTGTTTACTGGACTGTGTTTGCTTGCCGCCTGCCCTGATCCCTGCCTGTGACTCGACTCTGTTTGTCTGCCGCCTGCCTCGACCCCTTCCTGGACCCCTGCCTGTTCCTGTTTATGATTCTGCCCTTGCACTGCTACTTTGGTGATTATCTCAATAAAGCTGCAAATGGATCCGTACTCTGTTGACCCATCATTACAGGGTGATGGTGTAGCCTGGCATGTCTGTGACAGTATCATTGATGATTCATTAACCCTCATGTTGTGTTCGGGTCATTTTGACTTGGGAGAGGATTTTCCCATACCCGAAAATGCTAGTTAACATTATTGCATTGGACTAAAATTTACTGACTTTACTCACCCAGAGTCTGACAACTTCCCAAAAATGCTTTGATAATTTTTTGTAATTTTTTGTGGGGTTTTTTCCACATTGCAACCAGTGTTGGGCATGTTACTTTTAAGTAATTAGTTATAGTTACTTCTCACAAATAGTAACTGAGTTACATCATTATAAAAGTAACTAATTACCAGGAAAAGTAACTATTGCATTACTAAAAAAAAAAAAAAAAAACTTAAAAAAAAAAATTCAAATATGTCAAATAACTTCTATTAGTTACAGTACAGAAGTAGCGGAGACAACGGGAAACAGGCAAGTGATGTTTATTGAACAACCAGAAGAGTGAACAGTGATACAGTGTTACAACACAGAAGGGTCGGAGACAACAGGAATGAAAGTAATGCTGTTTATTGAACAACCAGTAATGGAAACAGTGAATGAGGTGAGTAGCTGGTAAATCTTCGGGTGAATGGTGATGTTTAAGTGAATGATACTGTCCTTTTGTTGCAAAGATGGTGAGTCGATGGATTGCAGACAAAGAGTGGTGGAGAGAATACTGGAGCACACACGAAGACGAAGCACACAGGAGGGAGACAGGTAACATGCTGGAGAAAGGGAAGTAGTTGACTGGAGTCCTTGAGGTAAGCATGAAGGTAAGTCTTGATGCTAACGAGACCGGACGAGGAATGAGTGTGTGTGCGGGTCTCTTGTAGTGCTGGTGATGAACGTGCTGATGGGGTGCAGGTGTGTACGATTAGTGCTCTGGTGAGGGAGTGCGCTGTGACTGGCTGATGGTGGAGCCTGGCGTGTCTGTGACATGCAGGTGAGTAAATGGCAAATTAGAAGGATGAATGGAAGATAACTGGGCACAGTCCCATGGCTGGTGTGGAGGCAGCTTGGAGGCTTTCCTTGGGCAGAAGACGTCGCTGAAGGGGGCGTAACAAAAAGGAATATCCACCGAAAGTTTCTCCACAGGACTTTCGATGGAAGTAGTGCAGACGGGAAGAGACTCTGGACGAGGAGAGGAATGCAGAGGTAACACAGGAAAACAGTTGTTGCCCCACTTCAGGATTTCGCCGGTTTTCTACGAGATGACAGGATTATGCTGCTCCAACCATGGGCGCACTAAAATCACATCAACGGTGGATTCCTCCAGAACCAGCAGATGTTGATGTTCGATGTGAAGAATGCCAACTTGAAGTTGTAATGGTCCAACACACAGATGTACCCGTCTACAACTGATAGGTTTTCCAGTTATTGAATGGATCTGGTAGATGGACGGTGTGACTGTGGTCTTGGGTTTGAGCTGGCGGTAGAGGGCGCCAGAGATGAAGTTACCAGCTGACCCGGAGTCGAGGAGAGCATTGACTGGAATGGAAACGTCGGCAGCAGTAAGAATTACTATGGTAGTGAGAGACTTCATCTTATTTATAGGAGGAAGAATGGCACTCACCATGGGGCGAGGAGGACGAGTGGGGCATGCGGAGATGACATGCCCAGGAGCACCACAATATAAACATAATCCCCGGGTCAGCTGCCTCTGCCACTCATTAAAAGTCAGCCGGATATTTTCCAGTTGCATGGGTTCGTTGGCTGGTTCTGGAGGGCTGATGGATTCTGGACAGCGGAGGGATGATGTTAGTAGCGACTGGCCCTGGTGCTCTTCGAGACAACGACTGCATAGGAGTGGCGAAGCGAATGGAGAATTGGATGAATCGTTCTAGCCCGATGGAATCCTCGTATGCAGCGAGATGCAACCGGCAGGCCTTGACGGTAGGTGGTTAACAGAGACTGTTTGTTCCATCCCCTAGCGGCAGCAAGGGTCCTGAACTTAAGGGCATATTCATTCAGTCATAATATCTTGTTTTAAATGATATAACTGCTCACCAATCGATGAATCCCCAGCTGGTCTACCGAACACTTCTTTGAAGTGGGTCATGAAACTGGTGAGAGACTGGGTGACTGTACTATTTTGCGACCAAATAGTTTCAGCCCATTGAAGTGCTCTGCCATTTAACTGTGAAATGATGAAATCTACCTTTGCGTGGTCGTCGGGGTATAAGTGCAGTTGCATCTCTAGGACCAGCGAACATTGCAATAGGAATCCGTTGCAATCCTCCACCGAAGCAGAGAAGGGCGCTGGTTTGGCCATGGGACTGACGTACACAGGCGGTGAAGGAGTGACGAAGGCGGTGGCATTGGCTGAGGTGATCGCTGGTGGAGATGCGGGTGGATTGGGGGTAAATGCTCTGCGTAAGACATCCACAAGCTCTTGAGACAGGTCTGGAGAACTCACACTGGTGTTCTATGGTTTGGTCTGGTCTTCTGTTACAGTACAGAAGGAGCAGAGACAACGGGAAACAGGTAAGTGATGTTTATTGAACAATCAGAAGAGTGAACAGTGATGCAGGTGAGTAAATGGCAAATTAGGAGAATGAATGGAAGATGACTGGGTAGTATTACTGTCCTTTGTGTTGCAGGAGTGGAGATCATGGATGACAGCGGTATGGAGATCTTGGCAGAGAGGAGATGACTCTTGGGAACTCACACAAAGACAGGAACACAGAAGGAAACTAGGAGCACGGTGGAGTAGCGACAGTAGATATACTGGAGTCTTTGAGGTAAGCATAGAAAACGTTCTATGTGCAAATAAGACCGGGCAATGACTGAGGTGAGTGTGAGTCTTTTAAGTCAGGTTGATTGCCTGAAACGATCTGACACACACACACACACACACACACACACACACGCGCGCGCACGCACACGCACGCACAAACATAAGAGCTGCCTCTTGAAGCCGGCGTGAGTGGAGCGCCTCTTTTTTGCCTTTTTAGAACAGAACACTCCAGCGATTCGACTAGATTCTATCACAAGAACGTATTAAAGACTTACATTTAGTAAATGCAAGCTGTTTTGATGACATAAAGAGCCACCATTGCCCATCTCAGCATCAGAGAGAGAGAGACACTTTCGATTCTGACCTCAGTTTGTCAAGATTCATTATATCTTTTTTTAATACCATTCTAGAACCTCAGTATTGATCGGGTGACTATATGTTTTAAAAATTGTATTGGCCAGGTTGATCGCCTGAAACGATCTGACACACACGCACACACACACACACAAGCGAGCCGTGCAGCCCCTCTTAAAGCGGCTGTGACTCTTAAATTGGCTCATGCATTCTGAGTTTCTAGAATCTCAGTATTGCTCGAGTGACCATATGTTTTAAACAGTTTATTGAACAGGTTTATACAATGTTACACACTTGCTCACACACGCACGCACACACACACATGCATACGCACACACATAAGAGCTGAGCCGAGCCATGCCTCTTGAAGCCGGCGTGAGTGGAGAGCCTCTTTTTCGCCTTTTTAAATCAGAACACTCCAGCGATTCGACTAGATTCTATCACAAGAACGTATTAAAGACTTACATTTAGTAAATGCAAGCTGTTTTGATGACATAAAGAGCCACCATTGCCCATCTCAGCATGAGAGGATGAGAGAGAGAGACACTTTCGATTCTGACCTCAGTTTGTCAAGATTCATTATATCTTTTTTTAATACCATTCTAGAATCTCAGTATTGATCGGGTGACTATTTGTTTTAAAAATTGTATTGGCCAGGTTGATCGCCTGAAACGATCTGACACACACGCACACACACGCACGCACGCACGCACGCACACACACATACATATGCACACACATAAGAGCTGAGCCGAGCCATGCCTCTAGAAGCCGCCGTGAGTGGAGCACCTCTTTTTCGCCTTTTTTAAACAGAACACTCCAGCGATTCGACTAGATTCTATCACAAGAACGTATTAAAGACTTACATTTAGTAAATGCAAGCTGATTTGATGACATAAAGAGCCACCATTGCCCATCTCAGCATCAGAGGGAGAGAGACACTTTCGATTCTGACCTCAGTTTGTCAAGATTCATTATATCTTTGTTTATACCATTCTAGAATCTCAGTATTGATCGGGTGACTATATGTTTTAAAAATTGTATTGGCCAGGTTGATCGCCTGAAACGATCTGACACACACGCACACACACGCACGCACGCACGCACGCACACACACATACATATGCACACACATAAGAGCTGAGCCGAGCCATGCCTCTAGAAGCCGCCGTGAGTGGAGCACCTCTTTTTCGCCTTTTTTAAACAGAACACTCCAGCGATTCGACTAGATTCTATCACAAGAACGTATTAAAGACTTACATTTAGTAAATGCAAGCTGATTTGATGACATAAAGAGCCACCATTGCCCATCTCAGCATCAGAGGGAGAGAGACACTTTCGATTCTGACCTCAGTTTGTCAAGATTCATTATATCTTTGTTTATACCATTCTAGAATCTCAGTATTGATCGGGTGACTATATGTTTTAAAAATTGTATTGGCCAGGTTGATCGCCTGAAACGATCTGACACACACGCACACACACGCACGCACGCACGCACGCACACACACACATACATACGCACACACATAAGAGCTGAGCCGAGCCATGCCTCTAGAAGCCGCCGTGAGTGGAGCACCTCTTTTTCGCCTTTTTCAAACAGAACACTCCAGCGATTCGACTAGATTCTATCACAAGAACGTATTAAAGACTTACATTTAGTAAATGCAAGCTGTTTTGATGACATAAAGAGCCACCATTGCCCATCTCAGCATGAGAGGATGAGAGAGAGAGACACTTTCGATTCTGACCTCAGTTTGTCAAGATTCATTATATCTTTTTTTAATACCATTCTAGAATCTCAGTATTGATCGGGTGACTATATGTTTTAAAAATTGTATTGGCCAGGTTGATCGCCTGAAACGATCTGACACACACGCACGCACGCACACACACACACATACATACGCACACACATAAGAGCTGAGCCGAGCCATGCCTCTAGAAGCCGCCGTGAGTGGAGCACCTCTTTTTCGCCTTTTTTAAACAGAACACTCCAGCGATTCGACTAGATTCTATCACAAGAACGTATTAAAGACTTACATTTAGTAAATGCAAGCTGTTTTGATGACATAAAGAGCCACCATTGCCCATCTCAGCATCAGAGAGAGAGAGAGACACTTTCGATTCAGACCTCAGTTTGTCAAGATTCATTATATCTTTTTTTAATACCATTCTAGAATCTCAGTATTGATCGGGTGACTATATGTTTTAAAAATTGTATTGGCCAGGTTGATCGCCTGAAACGATCTGACACACACGCACGCACGCACACACACACACATACATACGCACACACATAAGAGCTGAACCGAGCCATGCCTCTAGAAGCCGCCGTGAGTGGAGCACCTCTTTTTCGCCTTTTTTAAACAGAACACTCCAGCGATTCGACTAGATTCTATCACAAAAACGTATTAAAGACTTACATTTAGTAAATGCAAGCTGTTTTGATGACATAAAGAGCCACCATTGCCCATCTCAGCATCAGAGAGAGAGAGACACTTTCGATTCTGACCTCAGTTTGTCAAGATTCATTATATCTTTTTTTAATACCATTCTAGAACCTCAGTATTGATCGGGTGACTATTTGTTTTAAAAATTGTATTGGCCAGGTTGATCGCCTGAAACGATCTGACACACACGCACACACACATACATACGCACACACATAAGAGCTGAGCCGAGCCATGCCTCTAGAAGCCGCCGTGAGTGGAGCACCTCTTTTTCGCCTTTTTCAAACAGAACACTCCAGCGATTCGACTAGATTCTATCACAAGAACGTATTAAAGACTTACATTTAGTAAATGCAAGCTGATTTGATGACATAAAGAGCCACCATTGCCCATCTCAGCATCAGAGGGAGAGAGACACTTTCGATTCTGACCTCAGTTTGTCAAGATTCATTATATCTTTGTTTATACCATTCTAGAATCTCAGTATTGATCGGGTGACTATATGTTTTAAAAATTGTATTGGCCAGGTTGATCGCCTGACACGATGCGAGCCGAGCAGCGCCTCTTAAAGCCGCAGTGACTCTTAAATTGGCTCATGCACTCTGAGTTTCTAGAATCTCAGTGTTGATCAGGTCACTATATGTTTTAAACAGATTATCGAACAGGTTTATACAATGTTACACACTTGCTCAAACACGCACGCACGCACACACACACACATACATACGCACACACATAAGAGCTGAGCCGAGCCATGCCTCTAGAAGCCGCCGTGAGTGGAGCACGTCTTTTTCGCCTTTTTTAAACAGAACACTCCAGCGATTCGACTAGATTCTATCACAAGAACGTATTAAAGACTTACATTTAGTAAATGCAAGCTGTTTTGATGACATAAAGAGCCACCATTGCCCATCTCAGCATCAGAGAGAGAGAGAGACACTTTCGATTCAGACCTCAGTTTGTCAAGATTCATTATATCTTTTTTTAATACCATTCTAGAATCTCAGTATTGATCGGGTGACTATTTGTTTTAAAAATTGTATTGGCCAGGTTGATCGCCTGAAACGATCTGACACACACACACGCACACACACGCACGCACGCACGCACGCACGCACGCACACACACATACATACGCACACACATAAGAGCTGAGCCGAGCCATGCCTCTAGAAGCCGCCGTGAGTGGAGCACCTCTTTTTCGCCTTTTTTAAACAGAACACTCCAGCGATTCGACTAGATTCTATCACAAGAACGTATTAAAGACTTACATTTAGTAAATGCAAGCTGATTTGATGACATAAAGAGCCACCATTGCCCATCTCAGCATCAGAGGGAGAGAGACACTTTCGATTCTGACCTCAGTTTGTCAAGATTCATTATATCTTTGTTTATACCATTCTAGAATCTCAGTATTGATCGGGTGACTATATGTTTTAAAAATTGTATTGGCCAGGTTGATCGCCTGACACGATGCGAGCCGAGCAGCGCCTCTTAAAGCCGCAGTGACTCTTAAATTGGCTCATGCACTCTGAGTTTCTAGAATCTCAGTGTTGATCAGGTCACTATATGTTTTAAACAGATTATCGAACAGGTTTATACAATGTTACACACTTGCTCAAACACGCACGCACGCACACACACACACATACATACGCACACACATAAGAGCTGAGCCGAGCCATGCCTCTAGAAGCCGCCGTGAGTGGAGCACCTCTTTTTCGCCTTTTTTAAACAGAACACTCCAGCGATTCGACTAGATTCTATCACAAAAACGTATTAAAGACTTACATTTAGTAAATGCAAGCTGTTTTGATGACATAAAGAGCCACCATTGCCCATCTCAGCATCAGAGAGAGAGAGAGACACTTTCGATTCAGACCTCAGTTTGTCAAGATTCATTATATCTTTTTTTAATACCATTCTAGAATCTCAGTATTGATCGGGTGACTATTTGTTTTAAAAATTGTATTGGCCAGGTTGATCGCCTGAAACGATCTGACACACACGCACACACACGCACGCACGCACGCACGCACACACACATACATACGCACACACATAAGAGCTGAGCCGAGCCATGCCTCTAGAAGCCGCCGTGAGTGGAGCACCTCTTTTTCGCCTTTTTTAAACAGAACACTCCAGCGATTCGACTAGATTCTATCACAAGAACGTATTAAAGACTTACATTTAGTAAATGCAAGCTGTTTTGATGACATAAAGAGCCACCATTGCCCATCTCAGCATCAGAGAGAGAGAGAGACACTTTCGATTCAGACCTCAGTTTGTCAAGATTCATTATATCTTTTTTTAATACCATTCTAGAATCTCAGTATTGATCGGGTGACTATATGTTTTAAAAATTGTATTGGCCAGGTTGATCGCCTGAAACGATCTGACACACACGCACGCACGCACACACACACACATACATACGCACACACATAAGAGCTGAACCGAGCCATGCCTCTAGAAGCCGCCGTGAGTGGAGCACCTCTTTTTCGCCTTTTTTAAACAGAACACTCCAGCGATTCGACTAGATTCTATCACAAAAACGTATTAAAGACTTACATTTAGTAAATGCAAGCTGTTTTGATGACATAAAGAGCCACCATTGCCCATCTCAGCATCAGAGAGAGAGAGACACTTTCGATTCTGACCTCAGTTTGTCAAGATTCATTATATCTTTTTTTAATACCATTCTAGAACCTCAGTATTGATCGGGTGACTATTTGTTTTAAAAATTGTATTGGCCAGGTTGATCGCCTGAAACGATCTGACACACACGCACACACACGCACGCACACACACATACATACGCACACACATAAGAGCTGAGCCGAGCCATGCCTCTAGAAGCCGCCGTGAGTGGAGCACCTCTTTTTCGCCTTTTTCAAACAGAACACTCCAGCGATTCGACTAGATTCTATCACAAGAACGTATTAAAGACTTACATTTAGTAAATGCAAGCTGATTTGATGACATAAAGAGCCACCATTGCCCATCTCAGCATCAGAGGGAGAGAGACACTTTCGATTCTGACCTCAGTTTGTCAAGATTCATTATATCTTTGTTTATACCATTCTAGAATCTCAGTATTGATCGGGTGACTATATGTTTTAAAAATTGTATTGGCCAGGTTGATCGCCTGACACGATGCGAGCCGAGCAGCGCCTCTTAAAGCCGCAGTGACTCTTAAATTGGCTCATGCACTCTGAGTTTCTAGAATCTCAGTGTTGATCAGGTCACTATATGTTTTAAACAGATTATCGAACAGGTTTATACAATGTTACACACTTGCTCAAACACGCACGCACGCACACACACACACATACATACGCACACACATAAGAGCTGAGCCGAGCCATGCCTCTAGAAGCCGCCGTGAGTGGAGCACCTCTTTTTCGCCTTTTTTAAACAGAACACTCCAGCGATTCGACTAGATTCTATCACAAAAACGTATTAAAGACTTACATTTAGTAAATGCAAGCTGTTTTGATGACATAAAGAGCCACCATTGCCCATCTCAGCATCAGAGAGAGAGAGAGACACTTTCGATTCAGACCTCAGTTTGTCAAGATTCATTATATCTTTTTTTAATACCATTCTAGAATCTCAGTATTGATCGGGTGACTATTTGTTTTAAAAATTGTATTGGCCAGGTTGATCGCCTGAAACGATCTGACACACACGCACACACACACACGCACGCACATACATACGCACACACATAAGAGCTGAGCCGAGCCATGCCTCTAGAAGCCGCCGTGAGTGGAGCACCTCTTTTTCGCCTTTTTTAAACAGAACACTCCAGCGATTCGACTAGATTCTATCACAAAAACGTATTAAAGACTTACATTTAGTAAATGCAAGCTGTTTTGATGACATAAAGAGCCACCATTGCCCATCTCAGCATCAGAGAGAGAGAGACACTTTCGATTCTGACCTCAGTTTGTCAAGATTCATTATATCTTTTTTTAATACCATTCTAGAACCTCAGTATTGATCGGGTGACTATTTGTTTTAAAAATTGTATTGGCCAGGTTGATCGCCTGAAACGATCTGACACACACGCACACACACGCACGCACGCACGCACACACACATACATACGCACACACATAAGAGCTGAGCCGAGCCATGCCTCTAGAAGCCGCCGTGAGTGGAGCACCTCTTTTTCGCCTTTTTTAAACAGAACACTCCAGCGATTCGACTAGATTCTATCACAAGAACGTATTAAAGACTTACATTTAGTAAATGCAAGCTGATTTGATGACATAAAGAGCCACCATTGCCCATCTCAGCATCAGAGGGAGAGAGACACTTTCGATTCTGACCTCAGTTTGTCAAGATTCATTATATCTTTGTTTATACCATTCTAGAATCTCAGTATTGATCGGGTGACTATATGTTTTAAAAATTGTATTGGCCAGGTTGATCGCCTGACACGATGCGAGCCGAGCAGCGCCTCTTAAAGCCGCAGTGACTCTTAAATTGGCTCATGCACTCTGAGTTTCTAGAATCTCAGTGTTGATCAGGTCACTATATGTTTTAAACAGATTATCGAACAGGTTTATACAATGTTACACACTTGCTCAAACACGCACGCACGCACACACACACATAAGAGCTGAGCCGAGCCATGCCTCTTGAAGCCGGCGTGAGTGGAGAGCCTCTTTTTCGCCTTTTTAAATCAGAACACTCCAGCGATTCGACTAGATTCTATCACAAGAACGTATTAAAGACTTACATTTAGTAAATGCAAGCTGTTTTGATGACATAAAGAGCCACCATTGCCCATCTCAGCATGAGAGGATGAGAGAGAGAGACACTTTCGATTCTGACCTCAGTTTGTCAAGATTCATTATATCTTTGTATATACCATTCTAGAATCTCAGTATTGATCGGGTGACTATATGTTTTAAAAATTGTATTGGCCAGGTTGATCGCCTGAAACGATCTGACACACACGCACACACACACACGCACGCACGCACACACACACATACATACGCACACACATAAGAGCTGAGCCGAGCCATGCCTCTAGAAGCCGCCGTGAGTGGAGCACCTCTTTTTCGCCTTTTTCAAACAGAACACTCCAGCGATTCGACTAGATTCTATCACAAGAACGTATTAAAGACTTACATTTAGTAAATGCAAGCTGTTTTGATGACATAAAGAGCCACCATTGCCCATCTCAGCATGAGAGGATGAGAGAGAGAGACACTTTCGATTCTGACCTCAGTTTGTCAAGATTCATTATATCTTTTTTTAATACCATTCTAGAATCTCAGTATTGATCGGGTGACTATATGTTTTAAAAATTGTATTGGCCAGGTTGATCGCCTGAAACGATCTGACACACACGCACGCACGCACACACACACACATACATACGCACACACATAAGAGCTGAGCCGAGCCATGCCTCTAGAAGCCGCCGTGAGTGGAGCACCTCTTTTTCGCCTTTTTTAAACAGAACACTCCAGCGATTCGACTAGATTCTATCACAAGAACGTATTAAAGACTTACATTTAGTAAATGCAAGCTGTTTTGATGACATAAAGAGCCACCATTGCCCATCTCAGCATCAGAGAGAGAGAGAGACACTTTCGATTCAGACCTCAGTTTGTCAAGATTCATTATATCTTTTTTTAATACCATTCTAGAATCTCAGTATTGATCGGGTGACTATATGTTTTAAAAATTGTATTGGCCAGGTTGATCGCCTGAAACGATCTGACACACACGCACGCACGCACACACACACACATACATACGCACACACATAAGAGCTGAGCCGAGCCATGCCTCTAGAAGCCGCCGTGAGTGGAGCACCTCTTTTTCGCCTTTTTTAAACAGAACACTCCAGCGATTCGACTAGATTCTATCACAAGAACGTATTAAAGACTTACATTTAGTAAATGCAAGCTGTTTTGATGACATAAAGAGCCACCATTGCCCATCTCAGCATCAGAGAGAGAGAGAGACACTTTCGATTCAGACCTCAGTTTGTCAAGATTCATTATATCTTTTTTTAATACCATTCTAGAATCTCAGTATTGATCGGGTGACTATATGTTTTAAAAATTGTATTGGCCAGGTTGATCGCCTGAAACGATCTGACACACACGCACGCACGCACACACACACACATACATACGCACACACATAAGAGCTGAGCCGAGCCATGCCTCTAGAAGCCGCCGTGAGTGGAGCACGTCTTTTTCGCCTTTTTTAAACAGAACACTCCAGCGATTCGACTAGATTCTATCACAAGAACGTATTAAAGACTTACATTTAGTAAATGCAAGCTGTTTTGATGACATAAAGAGCCACCATTGCCCATCTCAGCATCAGAGAGAGAGAGAGACACTTTCGATTCAGACCTCAGTTTGTCAAGATTCATTATATCTTTTTTTAATACCATTCTAGAATCTCAGTATTGATCGGGTGACTATTTGTTTTAAAAATTGTATTGGCCAGGTTGATCGCCTGAAACGATCTGACACACACGCACACACACGCACGCACGCACGCACACACACATACATACGCACACACATAAGAGCTGAGCCGAGCCATGCCTCTAGAAGCCGCCGTGAGTGGAGCACCTCTTTTTCGCCTTTTTCAAACAGAACACTCCAGCGATTCGACTAGATTCTATCACAAGAACGTATTAAAGACTTACATTTAGTAAATGCAAGCTGATTTGATGACATAAAGAGCCACCATTGCCCATCTCAGCATCAGAGGGAGAGAGACACTTTCGATTCTGACCTCAGTTTGTCAAGATTCATTATATCTTTGTTTATACCATTCTAGAATCTCAGTATTGATCGGGTGACTATATGTTTTAAAAATTGTATTGGCCAGGTTGATCGCCTGACACGATGCGAGCCGAGCAGCGCCTCTTAAAGCCGCAGTGACTCTTAAATTGGCTCATGCACTCTGAGTTTCTAGAATCTCAGTGTTGATCAGGTCACTATATGTTTTAAACAGATTATCGAACAGGTTTATACAATGTTACACACTTGCTCAAACACGCACGCACGCACACACACACACATACATACGCACACACATAAGAGCTGAGCCGAGCCATGCCTCTAGAAGCCGCCGTGAGTGGAGCACGTCTTTTTCGCCTTTTTTAAACAGAACACTCCAGCGATTCGACTAGATTCTATCACAAGAACGTATTAAAGACTTACATTTAGTAAATGCAAGCTGTTTTGATGACATAAAGAGCCACCATTGCCCATCTCAGCATCAGAGAGAGAGAGAGACACTTTCGATTCAGACCTCAGTTTGTCAAGATTCATTATATCTTTTTTTAATACCATTCTAGAATCTCAGTATTGATCGGGTGACTATTTGTTTTAAAAATTGTATTGGCCAGGTTGATCGCCTGAAACGATCTGACACACACGCACACACACGCACGCACGCACGCACGCACGCACGCACACACACATACATACGCACACACATAAGAGCTGAGCCGAGCCATGCCTCTAGAAGCCGCCGTGAGTGGAGCACCTCTTTTTCGCCTTTTTTAAACAGAACACTCCAGCGATTCGACTAGATTCTATCACAAGAACGTATTAAAGACTTACATTTAGTAAATGCAAGCTGATTTGATGACATAAAGAGCCACCATTGCCCATCTCAGCATCAGAGGGAGAGAGACACTTTCGATTCTGACCTCAGTTTGTCAAGATTCATTATATCTTTGTTTATACCATTCTAGAATCTCAGTATTGATCGGGTGACTATATGTTTTAAAAATTGTATTGGCCAGGTTGATCGCCTGACACGATGCGAGCCGAGCAGCGCCTCTTAAAGCCGCAGTGACTCTTAAATTGGCTCATGCACTCTGAGTTTCTAGAATCTCAGTGTTGATCAGGTCACTATATGTTTTAAACAGATTATCGAACAGGTTTATACAATGTTACACACTTGCTCAAACACGCACGCACGCACACACACACACATACATACGCACACACATAAGAGCTGAGCCGAGCCATGCCTCTAGAAGCCGCCGTGAGTGGAGCACCTCTTTTTCGCCTTTTTTAAACAGAACACTCCAGCGATTCGACTAGATTCTATCACAAAAACGTATTAAAGACTTACATTTAGTAAATGCAAGCTGTTTTGATGACATAAAGAGCCACCATTGCCCATCTCAGCATCAGAGAGAGAGAGAGACACTTTCGATTCAGACCTCAGTTTGTCAAGATTCATTATATCTTTTTTTAATACCATTCTAGAATCTCAGTATTGATCGGGTGACTATTTGTTTTAAAAATTGTATTGGCCAGGTTGATCGCCTGAAACGATCTGACACACACGCACACACACGCACGCACGCACGCACGCACACACACATACATACGCACACACATAAGAGCTGAGCCGAGCCATGCCTCTAGAAGCCGCCGTGAGTGGAGCACCTCTTTTTCGCCTTTTTTAAACAGAACACTCCAGCGATTCGACTAGATTCTATCACAAGAACGTATTAAAGACTTACATTTAGTAAATGCAAGCTGTTTTGATGACATAAAGAGCCACCATTGCCCATCTCAGCATGAGAGGATGAGAGAGAGAGACACTTTCGATTCTGACCTCAGTTTGTCAAGATTCATTATATCTTTTTTTAATACCATTCTAGAATCTCAGTATTGATCGGGTGACTATATGTTTTAAAAATTGTATTGGCCAGGTTGATCGCCTGAAACGATCTGACACACACGCACGCACGCACACACACACACATACATACGCACACACATAAGAGCTGAACCGAGCCATGCCTCTAGAAGCCGCCGTGAGTGGAGCACCTCTTTTTCGCCTTTTTTAAACAGAACACTCCAGCGATTCGACTAGATTCTATCACAAAAACGTATTAAAGACTTACATTTAGTAAATGCAAGCTGTTTTGATGACATAAAGAGCCACCATTGCCCATCTCAGCATCAGAGAGAGAGAGACACTTTCGATTCTGACCTCAGTTTGTCAAGATTCATTATATCTTTTTTTAATACCATTCTAGAACCTCAGTATTGATCGGGTGACTATTTGTTTTAAAAATTGTATTGGCCAGGTTGATCGCCTGAAACGATCTGACACACACGCACACACACGCACGCACACACACATACATACGCACACACATAAGAGCTGAGCCGAGCCATGCCTCTAGAAGCCGCCGTGAGTGGAGCACCTCTTTTTCGCCTTTTTCAAACAGAACACTCCAGCGATTCGACTAGATTCTATCACAAGAACGTATTAAAGACTTACATTTAGTAAATGCAAGCTGATTTGATGACATAAAGAGCCACCATTGCCCATCTCAGCATCAGAGGGAGAGAGACACTTTCGATTCTGACCTCAGTTTGTCAAGATTCATTATATCTTTGTTTATACCATTCTAGAATCTCAGTATTGATCGGGTGACTATATGTTTTAAAAATTGTATTGGCCAGGTTGATCGCCTGAAACGATCTGACACACACGCACACACACGCACGCACGCACACACACACATACATACGCACACACATAAGAGCTGAGCCGAGCCATGCCTCTAGAAGCCGCCGTGAGTGGAGCACCTCTTTTTCGCCTTTTTCAAACAGAACACTCCAGCGATTCGACTAGATTCTATCACAAGAACGTATTAAAGACTTACATTTAGTAAATGCAAGCTGTTTTGATGACATAAAGAGCCACCATTGCCCATCTCAGCATGAGAGGATGAGAGAGAGAGACACTTTCGATTCTGACCTCAGTTTGTCAAGATTCATTATATCTTTTTTTAATACCATTCTAGAATCTCAGTATTGATCGGGTGACTATATGTTTTAAAAATTGTATTGGCCAGGTTGATCGCCTGAAACGATCTGACACACACGCACGCACGCACACACACACACATACATACGCACACACATAAGAGCTGAGCCGAGCCATGCCTCTAGAAGCCGCCGTGAGTGGAGCACCTCTTTTTCGCCTTTTTTAAACAGAACACTCCAGCGATTCGACTAGATTCTATCACAAAAACGTATTAAAGACTTACATTTAGTAAATGCAAGCTGTTTTGATGACATAAAGAGCCACCATTGCCCATCTCAGCATCAGAGAGAGAGAGAGACACTTTCGATTCAGACCTCAGTTTGTCAAGATTCATTATATCTTTTTTTAATACCATTCTAGAATCTCAGTATTGATCGGGTGACTATTTGTTTTAAAAATTGTATTGGCCAGGTTGATCGCCTGAAACGATCTGACACACACGCACACACACGCACGCACGCACGCACGCACACACACATACATACGCACACACATAAGAGCTGAGCCGAGCCATGCCTCTAGAAGCCGCCGTGAGTGGAGCACCTCTTTTTCGCCTTTTTTAAACAGAACACTCCAGCGATTCGACTAGATTCTATCACAAGAACGTATTAAAGACTTACATTTAGTAAATGCAAGCTGTTTTGATGACATAAAGAGCCACCATTGCCCATCTCAGCATGAGAGGATGAGAGAGAGAGACACTTTCGATTCTGACCTCAGTTTGTCAAGATTCATTATATCTTTTTTTAATACCATTCTAGAATCTCAGTATTGATCGGGTGACTATATGTTTTAAAAATTGTATTGGCCAGGTTGATCGCCTGAAACGATCTGACACACACGCACGCACGCACACACACACACATACATACGCACACACATAAGAGCTGAACCGAGCCATGCCTCTAGAAGCCGCCGTGAGTGGAGCACCTCTTTTTCGCCTTTTTTAAACAGAACACTCCAGCGATTCGACTAGATTCTATCACAAAAACGTATTAAAGACTTACATTTAGTAAATGCAAGCTGTTTTGATGACATAAAGAGCCACCATTGCCCATCTCAGCATCAGAGAGAGAGAGACACTTTCGATTCTGACCTCAGTTTGTCAAGATTCATTATATCTTTTTTTAATACCATTCTAGAACCTCAGTATTGATCGGGTGACTATTTGTTTTAAAAATTGTATTGGCCAGGTTGATCGCCTGAAACGATCTGACACACACGCACACACACGCACGCACACACACATACATACGCACACACATAAGAGCTGAGCCGAGCCATGCCTCTAGAAGCCGCCGTGAGTGGAGCACCTCTTTTTCGCCTTTTTCAAACAGAACACTCCAGCGATTCGACTAGATTCTATCACAAGAACGTATTAAAGACTTACATTTAGTAAATGCAAGCTGATTTGATGACATAAAGAGCCACCATTGCCCATCTCAGCATCAGAGGGAGAGAGACACTTTCGATTCTGACCTCAGTTTGTCAAGATTCATTATATCTTTGTTTATACCATTCTAGAATCTCAGTATTGATCGGGTGACTATATGTTTTAAAAATTGTATTGGCCAGGTTGATCGCCTGAAACGATCTGACACACACGCACACACACGCACGCACGCACACACACACATACATACGCACACACATAAGAGCTGAGCCGAGCCATGCCTCTAGAAGCCGCCGTGAGTGGAGCACCTCTTTTTCGCCTTTTTCAAACAGAACACTCCAGCGATTCGACTAGATTCTATCACAAGAACGTATTAAAGACTTACATTTAGTAAATGCAAGCTGTTTTGATGACATAAAGAGCCACCATTGCCCATCTCAGCATGAGAGGATGAGAGAGAGAGACACTTTCGATTCTGACCTCAGTTTGTCAAGATTCATTATATCTTTTTTTAATACCATTCTAGAATCTCAGTATTGATCGGGTGACTATATGTTTTAAAAATTGTATTGGCCAGGTTGATCGCCTGAAACGATCTGACACACACGCACGCACGCACACACACACACATACATACGCACACACATAAGAGCTGAGCCGAGCCATGCCTCTAGAAGCCGCCGTGAGTGGAGCACCTCTTTTTCGCCTTTTTTAAACAGAACACTCCAGCGATTCGACTAGATTCTATCACAAGAACGTATTAAAGACTTACATTTAGTAAATGCAAGCTGTTTTGATGACATAAAGAGCCACCATTGCCCATCTCAGCATCAGAGAGAGAGAGAGACACTTTCGATTCAGACCTCAGTTTGTCAAGATTCATTATATCTTTTTTTAATACCATTCTAGAATCTCAGTATTGATCGGGTGACTATATGTTTTAAAAATTGTATTGGCCAGGTTGATCGCCTGAAACGATCTGACACACACGCACGCACGCACACACACACACATACATACGCACACACATAAGAGCTGAGCCGAGCCATGCCTCTAGAAGCCGCCGTGAGTGGAGCACGTCTTTTTCGCCTTTTTTAAACAGAACACTCCAGCGATTCGACTAGATTCTATCACAAGAACGTATTAAAGACTTACATTTAGTAAATGCAAGCTGTTTTGATGACATAAAGAGCCACCATTGCCCATCTCAGCATCAGAGAGAGAGAGAGACACTTTCGATTCAGACCTCAGTTTGTCAAGATTCATTATATCTTTTTTTAATACCATTCTAGAATCTCAGTATTGATCGGGTGACTATTTGTTTTAAAAATTGTATTGGCCAGGTTGATCGCCTGAAACGATCTGACACACACGCACACACACGCACGCACGCACGCACACACACATACATACGCACACACATAAGAGCTGAGCCGAGCCATGCCTCTAGAAGCCGCCGTGAGTGGAGCACCTCTTTTTCGCCTTTTTCAAACAGAACACTCCAGCGATTCGACTAGATTCTATCACAAGAACGTATTAAAGACTTACATTTAGTAAATGCAAGCTGATTTGATGACATAAAGAGCCACCATTGCCCATCTCAGCATCAGAGGGAGAGAGACACTTTCGATTCTGACCTCAGTTTGTCAAGATTCATTATATCTTTGTTTATACCATTCTAGAATCTCAGTATTGATCGGGTGACTATATGTTTTAAAAATTGTATTGGCCAGGTTGATCGCCTGACACGATGCGAGCCGAGCAGCGCCTCTTAAAGCCGCAGTGACTCTTAAATTGGCTCATGCACTCTGAGTTTCTAGAATCTCAGTGTTGATCAGGTCACTATATGTTTTAAACAGATTATCGAACAGGTTTATACAATGTTACACACTTGCTCAAACACGCACGCACGCACACACACACACATACATACGCACACACATAAGAGCTGAGCCGAGCCATGCCTCTAGAAGCCGCCGTGAGTGGAGCACGTCTTTTTCGCCTTTTTTAAACAGAACACTCCAGCGATTCGACTAGATTCTATCACAAGAACGTATTAAAGACTTACATTTAGTAAATGCAAGCTGTTTTGATGACATAAAGAGCCACCATTGCCCATCTCAGCATCAGAGAGAGAGAGAGACACTTTCGATTCAGACCTCAGTTTGTCAAGATTCATTATATCTTTTTTTAATACCATTCTAGAATCTCAGTATTGATCGGGTGACTATTTGTTTTAAAAATTGTATTGGCCAGGTTGATCGCCTGAAACGATCTGACACACACGCACACACACGCACGCACGCACGCACGCACGCACGCACACACACATACATACGCACACACATAAGAGCTGAGCCGAGCCATGCCTCTAGAAGCCGCCGTGAGTGGAGCACCTCTTTTTCGCCTTTTTTAAACAGAACACTCCAGCGATTCGACTAGATTCTATCACAAGAACGTATTAAAGACTTACATTTAGTAAATGCAAGCTGATTTGATGACATAAAGAGCCACCATTGCCCATCTCAGCATCAGAGGGAGAGAGACACTTTCGATTCTGACCTCAGTTTGTCAAGATTCATTATATCTTTGTTTATACCATTCTAGAATCTCAGTATTGATCGGGTGACTATATGTTTTAAAAATTGTATTGGCCAGGTTGATCGCCTGACACGATGCGAGCCGAGCAGCGCCTCTTAAAGCCGCAGTGACTCTTAAATTGGCTCATGCACTCTGAGTTTCTAGAATCTCAGTGTTGATCAGGTCACTATATGTTTTAAACAGATTATCGAACAGGTTTATACAATGTTACACACTTGCTCAAACACGCACGCACGCACACACACACACATACATACGCACACACATAAGAGCTGAGCCGAGCCATGCCTCTAGAAGCCGCCGTGAGTGGAGCACCTCTTTTTCGCCTTTTTTAAACAGAACACTCCAGCGATTCGACTAGATTCTATCACAAGAACGTATTAAAGACTTACATTTAGTAAATGCAAGCTGATTTGATGACATAAAGAGCCACCATTGCCCATCTCAGCATCAGAGAGAGAGAGAGACACTTTCGATTCAGACCTCAGTTTGTCAAGATTCATTATATCTTTTTTTAATACCATTCTAGAATCTCAGTATTGATCGGGTGACTATATGTTTTAAAAATTGTATTGGCCAGGTTGATCGCCTGAAACGATCTGACACACACGCACGCACGCACACACACACACATACATACGCACACACATAAGAGCTGAACCGAGCCATGCCTCTAGAAGCCGCCGTGAGTGGAGCACCTCTTTTTCGCCTTTTTTAAACAGAACACTCCAGCGATTCGACTAGATTCTATCACAAAAACGTATTAAAGACTTACATTTAGTAAATGCAAGCTGTTTTGATGACATAAAGAGCCACCATTGCCCATCTCAGCATCAGAGAGAGAGAGACACTTTCGATTCTGACCTCAGTTTGTCAAGATTCATTATATCTTTTTTTAATACCATTCTAGAACCTCAGTATTGATCGGGTGACTATTTGTTTTAAAAATTGTATTGGCCAGGTTGATCGCCTGAAACGATCTGACACACACGCACACACACGCACGCACACACACATACATACGCACACACATAAGAGCTGAGCCGAGCCATGCCTCTAGAAGCCGCCGTGAGTGGAGCACCTCTTTTTCGCCTTTTTCAAACAGAACACTCCAGCGATTCGACTAGATTCTATCACAAGAACGTATTAAAGACTTACATTTAGTAAATGCAAGCTGATTTGATGACATAAAGAGCCACCATTGCCCATCTCAGCATCAGAGGGAGAGAGACACTTTCGATTCTGACCTCAGTTTGTCAAGATTCATTATATCTTTGTTTATACCATTCTAGAATCTCAGTATTGATCGGGTGACTATATGTTTTAAAAATTGTATTGGCCAGGTTGATCGCCTGAAACGATCTGACACACACGCACACACACGCACGCACGCACACACACACATACATACGCACACACATAAGAGCTGAGCCGAGCCATGCCTCTAGAAGCCGCCGTGAGTGGAGCACCTCTTTTTCGCCTTTTTCAAACAGAACACTCCAGCGATTCGACTAGATTCTATCACAAGAACGTATTAAAGACTTACATTTAGTAAATGCAAGCTGTTTTGATGACATAAAGAGCCACCATTGCCCATCTCAGCATGAGAGGATGAGAGAGAGAGACACTTTCGATTCTGACCTCAGTTTGTCAAGATTCATTATATCTTTTTTTAATACCATTCTAGAATCTCAGTATTGATCGGGTGACTATATGTTTTAAAAATTGTATTGGCCAGGTTGATCGCCTGAAACGATCTGACACACACGCACGCACGCACACACACACACATACATACGCACACACATAAGAGCTGAGCCGAGCCATGCCTCTAGAAGCCGCCGTGAGTGGAGCACCTCTTTTTCGCCTTTTTTAAACAGAACACTCCAGCGATTCGACTAGATTCTATCACAAGAACGTATTAAAGACTTACATTTAGTAAATGCAAGCTGTTTTGATGACATAAAGAGCCACCATTGCCCATCTCAGCATCAGAGAGAGAGAGAGACACTTTCGATTCAGACCTCAGTTTGTCAAGATTCATTATATCTTTTTTTAATACCATTCTAGAATCTCAGTATTGATCGGGTGACTATATGTTTTAAAAATTGTATTGGCCAGGTTGATCGCCTGAAACGATCTGACACACACGCACGCACGCACACACACACACATACATACGCACACACATAAGAGCTGAGCCGAGCCATGCCTCTAGAAGCCGCCGTGAGTGGAGCACGTCTTTTTCGCCTTTTTTAAACAGAACACTCCAGCGATTCGACTAGATTCTATCACAAGAACGTATTAAAGACTTACATTTAGTAAATGCAAGCTGTTTTGATGACATAAAGAGCCACCATTGCCCATCTCAGCATCAGAGAGAGAGAGAGACACTTTCGATTCAGACCTCAGTTTGTCAAGATTCATTATATCTTTTTTTAATACCATTCTAGAATCTCAGTATTGATCGGGTGACTATTTGTTTTAAAAATTGTATTGGCCAGGTTGATCGCCTGAAACGATCTGACACACACGCACACACACGCACGCACGCACGCACACACACATACATACGCACACACATAAGAGCTGAGCCGAGCCATGCCTCTAGAAGCCGCCGTGAGTGGAGCACCTCTTTTTCGCCTTTTTCAAACAGAACACTCCAGCGATTCGACTAGATTCTATCACAAGAACGTATTAAAGACTTACATTTAGTAAATGCAAGCTGATTTGATGACATAAAGAGCCACCATTGCCCATCTCAGCATCAGAGGGAGAGAGACACTTTCGATTCTGACCTCAGTTTGTCAAGATTCATTATATCTTTGTTTATACCATTCTAGAATCTCAGTATTGATCGGGTGACTATATGTTTTAAAAATTGTATTGGCCAGGTTGATCGCCTGACACGATGCGAGCCGAGCAGCGCCTCTTAAAGCCGCAGTGACTCTTAAATTGGCTCATGCACTCTGAGTTTCTAGAATCTCAGTGTTGATCAGGTCACTATATGTTTTAAACAGATTATCGAACAGGTTTATACAATGTTACACACTTGCTCAAACACGCACGCACGCACACACACACACATACATACGCACACACATAAGAGCTGAGCCGAGCCATGCCTCTAGAAGCCGCCGTGAGTGGAGCACGTCTTTTTCGCCTTTTTTAAACAGAACACTCCAGCGATTCGACTAGATTCTATCACAAGAACGTATTAAAGACTTACATTTAGTAAATGCAAGCTGTTTTGATGACATAAAGAGCCACCATTGCCCATCTCAGCATCAGAGAGAGAGAGAGACACTTTCGATTCAGACCTCAGTTTGTCAAGATTCATTATATCTTTTTTTAATACCATTCTAGAATCTCAGTATTGATCGGGTGACTATTTGTTTTAAAAATTGTATTGGCCAGGTTGATCGCCTGAAACGATCTGACACACACGCACACACACGCACGCACGCACGCACGCACGCACGCACACACACATACATACGCACACACATAAGAGCTGAGCCGAGCCATGCCTCTAGAAGCCGCCGTGAGTGGAGCACCTCTTTTTCGCCTTTTTTAAACAGAACACTCCAGCGATTCGACTAGATTCTATCACAAGAACGTATTAAAGACTTACATTTAGTAAATGCAAGCTGATTTGATGACATAAAGAGCCACCATTGCCCATCTCAGCATCAGAGGGAGAGAGACACTTTCGATTCTGACCTCAGTTTGTCAAGATTCATTATATCTTTGTTTATACCATTCTAGAATCTCAGTATTGATCGGGTGACTATATGTTTTAAAAATTGTATTGGCCAGGTTGATCGCCTGACACGATGCGAGCCGAGCAGCGCCTCTTAAAGCCGCAGTGACTCTTAAATTGGCTCATGCACTCTGAGTTTCTAGAATCTCAGTGTTGATCAGGTCACTATATGTTTTAAACAGATTATCGAACAGGTTTATACAATGTTACACACTTGCTCAAACACGCACGCACGCACACACACACACATACATACGCACACACATAAGAGCTGAGCCGAGCCATGCCTCTAGAAGCCGCCGTGAGTGGAGCACCTCTTTTTCGCCTTTTTTAAACAGAACACTCCAGCGATTCGACTAGATTCTATCACAAAAACGTATTAAAGACTTACATTTAGTAAATGCAAGCTGTTTTGATGACATAAAGAGCCACCATTGCCCATCTCAGCATCAGAGAGAGAGAGAGACACTTTCGATTCAGACCTCAGTTTGTCAAGATTCATTATATCTTTTTTTAATACCATTCTAGAATCTCAGTATTGATCGGGTGACTATTTGTTTTAAAAATTGTATTGGCCAGGTTGATCGCCTGAAACGATCTGACACACACGCACACACACGCACGCACGCACGCACGCACACACACATACATACGCACACACATAAGAGCTGAGCCGAGCCATGCCTCTAGAAGCCGCCGTGAGTGGAGCACCTCTTTTTCGCCTTTTTTAAACAGAACACTCCAGCGATTCGACTAGATTCTATCACAAGAACGTATTAAAGACTTACATTTAGTAAATGCAAGCTGTTTTGATGACATAAAGAGCCACCATTGCCCATCTCAGCATGAGAGGATGAGAGAGAGAGACACTTTCGATTCTGACCTCAGTTTGTCAAGATTCATTATATCTTTTTTTAATACCATTCTAGAATCTCAGTATTGATCGGGTGACTATATGTTTTAAAAATTGTATTGGCCAGGTTGATCGCCTGAAACGATCTGACACACACGCACGCACGCACACACACACACATACATACGCACACACATAAGAGCTGAACCGAGCCATGCCTCTAGAAGCCGCCGTGAGTGGAGCACCTCTTTTTCGCCTTTTTTAAACAGAACACTCCAGCGATTCGACTAGATTCTATCACAAAAACGTATTAAAGACTTACATTTAGTAAATGCAAGCTGTTTTGATGACATAAAGAGCCACCATTGCCCATCTCAGCATCAGAGAGAGAGAGACACTTTCGATTCTGACCTCAGTTTGTCAAGATTCATTATATCTTTTTTTAATACCATTCTAGAACCTCAGTATTGATCGGGTGACTATTTGTTTTAAAAATTGTATTGGCCAGGTTGATCGCCTGAAACGATCTGACACACACGCACACACACGCACGCACACACACATACATACGCACACACATAAGAGCTGAGCCGAGCCATGCCTCTAGAAGCCGCCGTGAGTGGAGCACCTCTTTTTCGCCTTTTTCAAACAGAACACTCCAGCGATTCGACTAGATTCTATCACAAGAACGTATTAAAGACTTACATTTAGTAAATGCAAGCTGATTTGATGACATAAAGAGCCACCATTGCCCATCTCAGCATCAGAGGGAGAGAGACACTTTCGATTCTGACCTCAGTTTGTCAAGATTCATTATATCTTTGTTTATACCATTCTAGAATCTCAGTATTGATCGGGTGACTATATGTTTTAAAAATTGTATTGGCCAGGTTGATCGCCTGAAACGATCTGACACACACGCACACACACGCACGCACGCACACACACACATACATACGCACACACATAAGAGCTGAGCCGAGCCATGCCTCTAGAAGCCGCCGTGAGTGGAGCACCTCTTTTTCGCCTTTTTCAAACAGAACACTCCAGCGATTCGACTAGATTCTATCACAAGAACGTATTAAAGACTTACATTTAGTAAATGCAAGCTGTTTTGATGACATAAAGAGCCACCATTGCCCATCTCAGCATGAGAGGATGAGAGAGAGAGACACTTTCGATTCTGACCTCAGTTTGTCAAGATTCATTATATCTTTTTTTAATACCATTCTAGAATCTCAGTATTGATCGGGTGACTATATGTTTTAAAAATTGTATTGGCCAGGTTGATCGCCTGAAACGATCTGACACACACGCACGCACGCACACACACACACATACATACGCACACACATAAGAGCTGAGCCGAGCCATGCCTCTAGAAGCCGCCGTGAGTGGAGCACCTCTTTTTCGCCTTTTTTAAACAGAACACTCCAGCGATTCGACTAGATTCTATCACAAGAACGTATTAAAGACTTACATTTAGTAAATGCAAGCTGTTTTGATGACATAAAGAGCCACCATTGCCCATCTCAGCATCAGAGAGAGAGAGAGACACTTTCGATTCAGACCTCAGTTTGTCAAGATTCATTATATCTTTTTTTAATACCATTCTAGAATCTCAGTATTGATCGGGTGACTATTTGTTTTAAAAATTGTATTGGCCAGGTTGATCGCCTGAAACGATCTGACACACACGCACACACACGCACGCACGCACGCACGCACACACACATACATACGCACACACATAAGAGCTGAGCCGAGCCATGCCTCTAGAAGCCGCCGTGAGTGGAGCACCTCTTTTTCGCCTTTTTTAAACAGAACACTCCAGCGATTCGACTAGATTCTATCACAAGAACGTATTAAAGACTTACATTTAGTAAATGCAAGCTGTTTTGATGACATAAAGAGCCACCATTGCCCATCTCAGCATGAGAGGATGAGAGAGAGAGACACTTTCGATTCTGACCTCAGTTTGTCAAGATTCATTATATCTTTTTTTAATACCATTCTAGAATCTCAGTATTGATCGGGTGACTATATGTTTTAAAAATTGTATTGGCCAGGTTGATCGCCTGAAACGATCTGACACACACGCACGCACGCACACACACACACATACATACGCACACACATAAGAGCTGAACCGAGCCATGCCTCTAGAAGCCGCCGTGAGTGGAGCACCTCTTTTTCGCCTTTTTTAAACAGAACACTCCAGCGATTCGACTAGATTCTATCACAAAAACGTATTAAAGACTTACATTTAGTAAATGCAAGCTGTTTTGATGACATAAAGAGCCACCATTGCCCATCTCAGCATCAGAGAGAGAGAGACACTTTCGATTCTGACCTCAGTTTGTCAAGATTCATTATATCTTTTTTTAATACCATTCTAGAACCTCAGTATTGATCGGGTGACTATTTGTTTTAAAAATTGTATTGGCCAGGTTGATCGCCTGAAACGATCTGACACACACGCACACACACGCACGCACACACACATACATACGCACACACATAAGAGCTGAGCCGAGCCATGCCTCTAGAAGCCGCCGTGAGTGGAGCACCTCTTTTTCGCCTTTTTCAAACAGAACACTCCAGCGATTCGACTAGATTCTATCACAAGAACGTATTAAAGACTTACATTTAGTAAATGCAAGCTGATTTGATGACATAAAGAGCCACCATTGCCCATCTCAGCATCAGAGGGAGAGAGACACTTTCGATTCTGACCTCAGTTTGTCAAGATTCATTATATCTTTGTTTATACCATTCTAGAATCTCAGTATTGATCGGGTGACTATATGTTTTAAAAATTGTATTGGCCAGGTTGATCGCCTGAAACGATCTGACACACACGCACACACACGCACGCACGCACACACACACATACATACGCACACACATAAGAGCTGAGCCGAGCCATGCCTCTAGAAGCCGCCGTGAGTGGAGCACCTCTTTTTCGCCTTTTTCAAACAGAACACTCCAGCGATTCGACTAGATTCTATCACAAGAACGTATTAAAGACTTACATTTAGTAAATGCAAGCTGTTTTGATGACATAAAGAGCCACCATTGCCCATCTCAGCATGAGAGGATGAGAGAGAGAGACACTTTCGATTCTGACCTCAGTTTGTCAAGATTCATTATATCTTTTTTTAATACCATTCTAGAATCTCAGTATTGATCGGGTGACTATATGTTTTAAAAATTGTATTGGCCAGGTTGATCGCCTGAAACGATCTGACACACACGCACGCACGCACACACACACACATACATACGCACACACATAAGAGCTGAGCCGAGCCATGCCTCTAGAAGCCGCCGTGAGTGGAGCACCTCTTTTTCGCCTTTTTTAAACAGAACACTCCAGCGATTCGACTAGATTCTATCACAAGAACGTATTAAAGACTTACATTTAGTAAATGCAAGCTGTTTTGATGACATAAAGAGCCACCATTGCCCATCTCAGCATCAGAGAGAGAGAGAGACACTTTCGATTCAGACCTCAGTTTGTCAAGATTCATTATATCTTTTTTTAATACCATTCTAGAATCTCAGTATTGATCGGGTGACTATATGTTTTAAAAATTGTATTGGCCAGGTTGATCGCCTGAAACGATCTGACACACACGCACGCACGCACACACACACACATACATACGCACACACATAAGAGCTGAGCCGAGCCATGCCTCTAGAAGCCGCCGTGAGTGGAGCACGTCTTTTTCGCCTTTTTTAAACAGAACACTCCAGCGATTCGACTAGATTCTATCACAAGAACGTATTAAAGACTTACATTTAGTAAATGCAAGCTGTTTTGATGACATAAAGAGCCACCATTGCCCATCTCAGCATCAGAGAGAGAGAGAGACACTTTCGATTCAGACCTCAGTTTGTCAAGATTCATTATATCTTTTTTTAATACCATTCTAGAATCTCAGTATTGATCGGGTGACTATTTGTTTTAAAAATTGTATTGGCCAGGTTGATCGCCTGAAACGATCTGACACACACGCACACACACGCACGCACGCACGCACACACACATACATACGCACACACATAAGAGCTGAGCCGAGCCATGCCTCTAGAAGCCGCCGTGAGTGGAGCACCTCTTTTTCGCCTTTTTCAAACAGAACACTCCAGCGATTCGACTAGATTCTATCACAAGAACGTATTAAAGACTTACATTTAGTAAATGCAAGCTGATTTGATGACATAAAGAGCCACCATTGCCCATCTCAGCATCAGAGGGAGAGAGACACTTTCGATTCTGACCTCAGTTTGTCAAGATTCATTATATCTTTGTTTATACCATTCTAGAATCTCAGTATTGATCGGGTGACTATATGTTTTAAAAATTGTATTGGCCAGGTTGATCGCCTGACACGATGCGAGCCGAGCAGCGCCTCTTAAAGCCGCAGTGACTCTTAAATTGGCTCATGCACTCTGAGTTTCTAGAATCTCAGTGTTGATCAGGTCACTATATGTTTTAAACAGATTATCGAACAGGTTTATACAATGTTACACACTTGCTCAAACACGCACGCACGCACACACACACACATACATACGCACACACATAAGAGCTGAGCCGAGCCATGCCTCTAGAAGCCGCCGTGAGTGGAGCACGTCTTTTTCGCCTTTTTTAAACAGAACACTCCAGCGATTCGACTAGATTCTATCACAAGAACGTATTAAAGACTTACATTTAGTAAATGCAAGCTGTTTTGATGACATAAAGAGCCACCATTGCCCATCTCAGCATCAGAGAGAGAGAGAGACACTTTCGATTCAGACCTCAGTTTGTCAAGATTCATTATATCTTTTTTTAATACCATTCTAGAATCTCAGTATTGATCGGGTGACTATTTGTTTTAAAAATTGTATTGGCCAGGTTGATCGCCTGAAACGATCTGACACACACGCACACACACGCACGCACGCACGCACGCACGCACGCACACACACATACATACGCACACACATAAGAGCTGAGCCGAGCCATGCCTCTAGAAGCCGCCGTGAGTGGAGCACCTCTTTTTCGCCTTTTTTAAACAGAACACTCCAGCGATTCGACTAGATTCTATCACAAGAACGTATTAAAGACTTACATTTAGTAAATGCAAGCTGATTTGATGACATAAAGAGCCACCATTGCCCATCTCAGCATCAGAGGGAGAGAGACACTTTCGATTCTGACCTCAGTTTGTCAAGATTCATTATATCTTTGTTTATACCATTCTAGAATCTCAGTATTGATCGGGTGACTATATGTTTTAAAAATTGTATTGGCCAGGTTGATCGCCTGACACGATGCGAGCCGAGCAGCGCCTCTTAAAGCCGCAGTGACTCTTAAATTGGCTCATGCACTCTGAGTTTCTAGAATCTCAGTGTTGATCAGGTCACTATATGTTTTAAACAGATTATCGAACAGGTTTATACAATGTTACACACTTGCTCAAACACGCACGCACGCACACACACACACATACATACGCACACACATAAGAGCTGAGCCGAGCCATGCCTCTAGAAGCCGCCGTGAGTGGAGCACCTCTTTTTCGCCTTTTTTAAACAGAACACTCCAGCGATTCGACTAGATTCTATCACAAAAACGTATTAAAGACTTACATTTAGTAAATGCAAGCTGTTTTGATGACATAAAGAGCCACCATTGCCCATCTCAGCATCAGAGAGAGAGAGAGACACTTTCGATTCAGACCTCAGTTTGTCAAGATTCATTATATCTTTTTTTAATACCATTCTAGAATCTCAGTATTGATCGGGTGACTATTTGTTTTAAAAATTGTATTGGCCAGGTTGATCGCCTGAAACGATCTGACACACACGCACACACACGCACGCACGCACGCACGCACACACACATACATACGCACACACATAAGAGCTGAGCCGAGCCATGCCTCTAGAAGCCGCCGTGAGTGGAGCACCTCTTTTTCGCCTTTTTTAAACAGAACACTCCAGCGATTCGACTAGATTCTATCACAAGAACGTATTAAAGACTTACATTTAGTAAATGCAAGCTGTTTTGATGACATAAAGAGCCACCATTGCCCATCTCAGCATGAGAGGATGAGAGAGAGAGACACTTTCGATTCTGACCTCAGTTTGTCAAGATTCATTATATCTTTTTTTAATACCATTCTAGAATCTCAGTATTGATCGGGTGACTATATGTTTTAAAAATTGTATTGGCCAGGTTGATCGCCTGAAACGATCTGACACACACGCACGCACGCACACACACACACATACATACGCACACACATAAGAGCTGAACCGAGCCATGCCTCTAGAAGCCGCCGTGAGTGGAGCACCTCTTTTTCGCCTTTTTTAAACAGAACACTCCAGCGATTCGACTAGATTCTATCACAAAAACGTATTAAAGACTTACATTTAGTAAATGCAAGCTGTTTTGATGACATAAAGAGCCACCATTGCCCATCTCAGCATCAGAGAGAGAGAGACACTTTCGATTCTGACCTCAGTTTGTCAAGATTCATTATATCTTTTTTTAATACCATTCTAGAACCTCAGTATTGATCGGGTGACTATTTGTTTTAAAAATTGTATTGGCCAGGTTGATCGCCTGAAACGATCTGACACACACGCACACACACGCACGCACACACACATACATACGCACACACATAAGAGCTGAGCCGAGCCATGCCTCTAGAAGCCGCCGTGAGTGGAGCACCTCTTTTTCGCCTTTTTCAAACAGAACACTCCAGCGATTCGACTAGATTCTATCACAAGAACGTATTAAAGACTTACATTTAGTAAATGCAAGCTGATTTGATGACATAAAGAGCCACCATTGCCCATCTCAGCATCAGAGGGAGAGAGACACTTTCGATTCTGACCTCAGTTTGTCAAGATTCATTATATCTTTGTTTATACCATTCTAGAATCTCAGTATTGATCGGGTGACTATATGTTTTAAAAATTGTATTGGCCAGGTTGATCGCCTGAAACGATCTGACACACACGCACACACACGCACGCACGCACACACACACATACATACGCACACACATAAGAGCTGAGCCGAGCCATGCCTCTAGAAGCCGCCGTGAGTGGAGCACCTCTTTTTCGCCTTTTTCAAACAGAACACTCCAGCGATTCGACTAGATTCTATCACAAGAACGTATTAAAGACTTACATTTAGTAAATGCAAGCTGTTTTGATGACATAAAGAGCCACCATTGCCCATCTCAGCATGAGAGGATGAGAGAGAGAGACACTTTCGATTCTGACCTCAGTTTGTCAAGATTCATTATATCTTTTTTTAATACCATTCTAGAATCTCAGTATTGATCGGGTGACTATATGTTTTAAAAATTGTATTGGCCAGGTTGATCGCCTGAAACGATCTGACACACACGCACGCACGCACACACACACACATACATACGCACACACATAAGAGCTGAGCCGAGCCATGCCTCTAGAAGCCGCCGTGAGTGGAGCACCTCTTTTTCGCCTTTTTTAAACAGAACACTCCAGCGATTCGACTAGATTCTATCACAAGAACGTATTAAAGACTTACATTTAGTAAATGCAAGCTGTTTTGATGACATAAAGAGCCACCATTGCCCATCTCAGCATCAGAGAGAGAGAGAGACACTTTCGATTCAGACCTCAGTTTGTCAAGATTCATTATATCTTTTTTTAATACCATTCTAGAATCTCAGTATTGATCGGGTGACTATATGTTTTAAAAATTGTATTGGCCAGGTTGATCGCCTGAAACGATCTGACACACACGCACGCACGCACACACACACACATACATACGCACACACATAAGAGCTGAGCCGAGCCATGCCTCTAGAAGCCGCCGTGAGTGGAGCACGTCTTTTTCGCCTTTTTTAAACAGAACACTCCAGCGATTCGACTAGATTCTATCACAAGAACGTATTAAAGACTTACATTTAGTAAATGCAAGCTGTTTTGATGACATAAAGAGCCACCATTGCCCATCTCAGCATCAGAGAGAGAGAGAGACACTTTCGATTCAGACCTCAGTTTGTCAAGATTCATTATATCTTTTTTTAATACCATTCTAGAATCTCAGTATTGATCGGGTGACTATTTGTTTTAAAAATTGTATTGGCCAGGTTGATCGCCTGAAACGATCTGACACACACGCACACACACGCACGCACGCACGCACACACACATACATACGCACACACATAAGAGCTGAGCCGAGCCATGCCTCTAGAAGCCGCCGTGAGTGGAGCACCTCTTTTTCGCCTTTTTTAAACAGAACACTCCAGCGATTCGACTAGATTCTATCACAAGAACGTATTAAAGACTTACATTTAGTAAATGCAAGCTGATTTGATGACATAAAGAGCCACCATTGCCCATCTCAGCATCAGAGGGAGAGAGACACTTTCGATTCTGACCTCAGTTTGTCAAGATTCATTATATCTTTGTTTATACCATTCTAGAATCTCAGTATTGATCGGGTGACTATATGTTTTAAAAATTGTATTGGCCAGGTTGATCGCCTGACACGATGCGAGCCGAGCAGCGCCTCTTAAAGCCGCAGTGACTCTTAAATTGGCTCATGCACTCTGAGTTTCTAGAATCTCAGTGTTGATCAGGTCACTATATGTTTTAAACAGATTATCGAACAGGTTTATACAATGTTACACACTTGCTCAAACACGCACGCACGCACACACACACACATACATACGCACACACATAAGAGCTGAGCCGAGCCATGCCTCTAGAAGCCGCCGTGAGTGGAGCACCTCTTTTTCGCCTTTTTTAAACAGAACACTCCAGCGATTCGACTAGATTCTATCACAAAAACGTATTAAAGACTTACATTTAGTAAATGCAAGCTGTTTTGATGACATAAAGAGCCACCATTGCCCATCTCAGCATCAGAGAGAGAGAGAGACACTTTCGATTCAGACCTCAGTTTGTCAAGATTCATTATATCTTTTTTTAATACCATTCTAGAATCTCAGTATTGATCGGGTGACTATTTGTTTTAAAAATTGTATTGGCCAGGTTGATCGCCTGAAACGATCTGACACACACGCACACACACGCACGCACGCACGCACGCACACACACATACATACGCACACACATAAGAGCTGAGCCGAGCCATGCCTCTAGAAGCCGCCGTGAGTGGAGCACCTCTTTTTCGCCTTTTTTAAACAGAACACTCCAGCGATTCGACTAGATTCTATCACAAGAACGTATTAAAGACTTACATTTAGTAAATGCAAGCTGTTTTGATGACATAAAGAGCCACCATTGCCCATCTCAGCATGAGAGGATGAGAGAGAGAGACACTTTCGATTCTGACCTCAGTTTGTCAAGATTCATTATATCTTTTTTTAATACCATTCTAGAATCTCAGTATTGATCGGGTGACTATATGTTTTAAAAATTGTATTGGCCAGGTTGATCGCCTGAAACGATCTGACACACACGCACGCACGCGCACACACACACACATACATACGCACACACATAAGAGCTGAACCGAGCCATGCCTCTAGAAGCCGCCGTGAGTGGAGCACCTCTTTTTCGCCTTTTTTAAACAGAACACTCCAGCGATTCGACTAGATTCTATCACAAGAACGTATTAAAGACTTACATTTAGTAAATGCAAGCTGATTTGATGACATAAAGAGCCACCATTGCCCATCTCAGCATCAGAGGGAGAGAGACACTTTCGATTCTGACCTCAGTTTGTCAAGATTCATTATATCTTTGTTTATACCATTCTAGAATCTCAGTATTGATCGGGTGACTATATGTTTTAAAAATTGTATTGGCCAGGTTGATCGCCTGACACGATGCGAGCCGAGCAGCGCCTCTTAAAGCCGCAGTGACTCTTAAATTGGCTCATGCACTCTGAGTTTCTAGAATCTCAGTGTTGATCAGGTCACTATATGTTTTAAACAGATTATCGAACAGGTTTATACAATGTTACACACTTGCTCAAACACGCACGCACGCACACACACACACATACATACGCACACACATAAGAGCTGAGCCGAGCCATGCCTCTAGAAGCCGCCGTGAGTGGAGCACCTCTTTTTCGCCTTTTTTAAACAGAACACTCCAGCGATTCGACTAGATTCTATCACAAAAACGTATTAAAGACTTACATTTAGTAAATGCAAGCTGTTTTGATGACATAAAGAGCCACCATTGCCCATCTCAGCATCAGAGAGAGAGAGAGACACTTTCGATTCAGACCTCAGTTTGTCAAGATTCATTATATCTTTTTTTAATACCATTCTAGAATCTCAGTATTGATCGGGTGACTATTTGTTTTAAAAATTGTATTGGCCAGGTTGATCGCCTGAAACGATCTGACACACACGCACACACACACACGCACGCACATACATACGCACACACATAAGAGCTGAGCCGAGCCATGCCTCTAGAAGCCGCCGTGAGTGGAGCACCTCTTTTTCGCCTTTTTTAAACAGAACACTCCAGCGATTCGACTAGATTCTATCACAAAAACGTATTAAAGACTTACATTTAGTAAATGCAAGCTGTTTTGATGACATAAAGAGCCACCATTGCCCATCTCAGCATCAGAGAGAGAGAGACACTTTCGATTCTGACCTCAGTTTGTCAAGATTCATTATATCTTTTTTTAATACCATTCTAGAACCTCAGTATTGATCGGGTGACTATTTGTTTTAAAAATTGTATTGGCCAGGTTGATCGCCTGAAACGATCTGACACACACGCACACACACGCACGCACGCACGCACACACACATACATACGCACACACATAAGAGCTGAGCCGAGCCATGCCTCTAGAAGCCGCCGTGAGTGGAGCACCTCTTTTTCGCCTTTTTTAAACAGAACACTCCAGCGATTCGACTAGATTCTATCACAAGAACGTATTAAAGACTTACATTTAGTAAATGCAAGCTGATTTGATGACATAAAGAGCCACCATTGCCCATCTCAGCATCAGAGGGAGAGAGACACTTTCGATTCTGACCTCAGTTTGTCAAGATTCATTATATCTTTGTTTATACCATTCTAGAATCTCAGTATTGATCGGGTGACTATATGTTTTAAAAATTGTATTGGCCAGGTTGATCGCCTGACACGATGCGAGCCGAGCAGCGCCTCTTAAAGCCGCAGTGACTCTTAAATTGGCTCATGCACTCTGAGTTTCTAGAATCTCAGTGTTGATCAGGTCACTATATGTTTTAAACAGATTATCGAACAGGTTTATACAATGTTACACACTTGCTCAAACACGCACGCACGCACACACACACACATACATACGCACACACATAAGAGCTGAGCCGAGCCATGCCTCTAGAAGCCGCCGTGAGTGGAGCACCTCTTTTTCGCCTTTTTTAAACAGAACACTCCAGCGATTCGACTAGATTCTATCACAAAAACGTATTAAAGACTTACATTTAGTAAATGCAAGCTGTTTTGATGACATAAAGAGCCACCATTGCCCATCTCAGCATCAGAGAGAGAGAGAGACACTTTCGATTCAGACCTCAGTTTGTCAAGATTCATTATATCTTTTTTTAATACCATTCTAGAATCTCAGTATTGATCGGGTGACTATTTGTTTTAAAAATTGTATTGGCCAGGTTGATCGCCTGAAACGATCTGACACACACGCACACACACGCACGCACGCACGCACGCACACACACATACATACGCACACACATAAGAGCTGAGCCGAGCCATGCCTCTAGAAGCCGCCGTGAGTGGAGCACCTCTTTTTCGCCTTTTTTAAACAGAACACTCCAGCGATTCGACTAGATTCTATCACAAGAACGTATTAAAGACTTACATTTAGTAAATGCAAGCTGTTTTGATGACATAAAGAGCCACCATTGCCCATCTCAGCATGAGAGGATGAGAGAGAGAGACACTTTCGATTCTGACCTCAGTTTGTCAAGATTCATTATATCTTTTTTTAATACCATTCTAGAATCTCAGTATTGATCGGGTGACTATATGTTTTAAAAATTGTATTGGCCAGGTTGATCGCCTGAAACGATCTGACACACACGCACGCACGCACACACACACACATACATACGCACACACATAAGAGCTGAACCGAGCCATGCCTCTAGAAGCCGCCGTGAGTGGAGCACCTCTTTTTCGCCTTTTTTAAACAGAACACTCCAGCGATTCGACTAGATTCTATCACAAAAACGTATTAAAGACTTACATTTAGTAAATGCAAGCTGTTTTGATGACATAAAGAGCCACCATTGCCCATCTCAGCATCAGAGAGAGAGAGACACTTTCGATTCTGACCTCAGTTTGTCAAGATTCATTATATCTTTTTTTAATACCATTCTAGAACCTCAGTATTGATCGGGTGACTATTTGTTTTAAAAATTGTATTGGCCAGGTTGATCGCCTGAAACGATCTGACACACACGCACACACACGCACGCACACACACATACATACGCACACACATAAGAGCTGAGCCGAGCCATGCCTCTAGAAGCCGCCGTGAGTGGAGCACCTCTTTTTCGCCTTTTTCAAACAGAACACTCCAGCGATTCGACTAGATTCTATCACAAGAACGTATTAAAGACTTACATTTAGTAAATGCAAGCTGATTTGATGACATAAAGAGCCACCATTGCCCATCTCAGCATCAGAGGGAGAGAGACACTTTCGATTCTGACCTCAGTTTGTCAAGATTCATTATATCTTTGTTTATACCATTCTAGAATCTCAGTATTGATCGGGTGACTATATGTTTTAAAAATTGTATTGGCCAGGTTGATCGCCTGAAACGATCTGACACACACGCACACACACGCACGCACGCACACACACACATACATACGCACACACATAAGAGCTGAGCCGAGCCATGCCTCTAGAAGCCGCCGTGAGTGGAGCACCTCTTTTTCGCCTTTTTCAAACAGAACACTCCAGCGATTCGACTAGATTCTATCACAAGAACGTATTAAAGACTTACATTTAGTAAATGCAAGCTGTTTTGATGACATAAAGAGCCACCATTGCCCATCTCAGCATGAGAGGATGAGAGAGAGAGACACTTTCGATTCTGACCTCAGTTTGTCAAGATTCATTATATCTTTTTTTAATACCATTCTAGAATCTCAGTATTGATCGGGTGACTATATGTTTTAAAAATTGTATTGGCCAGGTTGATCGCCTGAAACGATCTGACACACACGCACGCACGCACACACACACACATACATACGCACACACATAAGAGCTGAGCCGAGCCATGCCTCTAGAAGCCGCCGTGAGTGGAGCACCTCTTTTTCGCCTTTTTTAAACAGAACACTCCAGCGATTCGACTAGATTCTATCACAAGAACGTATTAAAGACTTACATTTAGTAAATGCAAGCTGTTTTGATGACATAAAGAGCCACCATTGCCCATCTCAGCATCAGAGAGAGAGAGAGACACTTTCGATTCAGACCTCAGTTTGTCAAGATTCATTATATCTTTTTTTAATACCATTCTAGAATCTCAGTATTGATCGGGTGACTATATGTTTTAAAAATTGTATTGGCCAGGTTGATCGCCTGAAACGATCTGACACACACGCACGCACGCACACACACACACATACATACGCACACACATAAGAGCTGAGCCGAGCCATGCCTCTAGAAGCCGCCGTGAGTGGAGCACGTCTTTTTCGCCTTTTTTAAACAGAACACTCCAGCGATTCGACTAGATTCTATCACAAGAACGTATTAAAGACTTACATTTAGTAAATGCAAGCTGTTTTGATGACATAAAGAGCCACCATTGCCCATCTCAGCATCAGAGAGAGAGAGAGACACTTTCGATTCAGACCTCAGTTTGTCAAGATTCATTATATCTTTTTTTAATACCATTCTAGAATCTCAGTATTGATCGGGTGACTATTTGTTTTAAAAATTGTATTGGCCAGGTTGATCGCCTGAAACGATCTGACACACACGCACACACACGCACGCACGCACGCACACACACATACATACGCACACACATAAGAGCTGAGCCGAGCCATGCCTCTAGAAGCCGCCGTGAGTGGAGCACCTCTTTTTCGCCTTTTTTAAACAGAACACTCCAGCGATTCGACTAGATTCTATCACAAGAACGTATTAAAGACTTACATTTAGTAAATGCAAGCTGATTTGATGACATAAAGAGCCACCATTGCCCATCTCAGCATCAGAGGGAGAGAGACACTTTCGATTCTGACCTCAGTTTGTCAAGATTCATTATATCTTTGTTTATACCATTCTAGAATCTCAGTATTGATCGGGTGACTATATGTTTTAAAAATTGTATTGGCCAGGTTGATCGCCTGACACGATGCGAGCCGAGCAGCGCCTCTTAAAGCCGCAGTGACTCTTAAATTGGCTCATGCACTCTGAGTTTCTAGAATCTCAGTGTTGATCAGGTCACTATATGTTTTAAACAGATTATCGAACAGGTTTATACAATGTTACACACTTGCTCAAACACGCACGCACGCACACACACACACATACATACGCACACACATAAGAGCTGAGCCGAGCCATGCCTCTAGAAGCCGCCGTGAGTGGAGCACCTCTTTTTCGCCTTTTTTAAACAGAACACTCCAGCGATTCGACTAGATTCTATCACAAAAACGTATTAAAGACTTACATTTAGTAAATGCAAGCTGTTTTGATGACATAAAGAGCCACCATTGCCCATCTCAGCATCAGAGAGAGAGAGAGACACTTTCGATTCAGACCTCAGTTTGTCAAGATTCATTATATCTTTTTTTAATACCATTCTAGAATCTCAGTATTGATCGGGTGACTATTTGTTTTAAAAATTGTATTGGCCAGGTTGATCGCCTGAAACGATCTGACACACACGCACACACACGCACGCACGCACGCACGCACACACACATACATACGCACACACATAAGAGCTGAGCCGAGCCATGCCTCTAGAAGCCGCCGTGAGTGGAGCACCTCTTTTTCGCCTTTTTTAAACAGAACACTCCAGCGATTCGACTAGATTCTATCACAAGAACGTATTAAAGACTTACATTTAGTAAATGCAAGCTGTTTTGATGACATAAAGAGCCACCATTGCCCATCTCAGCATGAGAGGATGAGAGAGAGAGACACTTTCGATTCTGACCTCAGTTTGTCAAGATTCATTATATCTTTTTTTAATACCATTCTAGAATCTCAGTATTGATCGGGTGACTATATGTTTTAAAAATTGTATTGGCCAGGTTGATCGCCTGAAACGATCTGACACACACGCACGCACGCGCACACACACACACATACATACGCACACACATAAGAGCTGAACCGAGCCATGCCTCTAGAAGCCGCCGTGAGTGGAGCACCTCTTTTTCGCCTTTTTTAAACAGAACACTCCAGCGATTCGACTAGATTCTATCACAAGAACGTATTAAAGACTTACATTTAGTAAATGCAAGCTGATTTGATGACATAAAGAGCCACCATTGCCCATCTCAGCATCAGAGGGAGAGAGACACTTTCGATTCTGACCTCAGTTTGTCAAGATTCATTATATCTTTGTTTATACCATTCTAGAATCTCAGTATTGATCGGGTGACTATATGTTTTAAAAATTGTATTGGCCAGGTTGATCGCCTGACACGATGCGAGCCGAGCAGCGCCTCTTAAAGCCGCAGTGACTCTTAAATTGGCTCATGCACTCTGAGTTTCTAGAATCTCAGTGTTGATCAGGTCACTATATGTTTTAAACAGATTATCGAACAGGTTTATACAATGTTACACACTTGCTCAAACACGCACGCACGCACACACACACACATACATACGCACACACATAAGAGCTGAGCCGAGCCATGCCTCTAGAAGCCGCCGTGAGTGGAGCACCTCTTTTTCGCCTTTTTTAAACAGAACACTCCAGCGATTCGACTAGATTCTATCACAAAAACGTATTAAAGACTTACATTTAGTAAATGCAAGCTGTTTTGATGACATAAAGAGCCACCATTGCCCATCTCAGCATCAGAGAGAGAGAGAGACACTTTCGATTCAGACCTCAGTTTGTCAAGATTCATTATATCTTTTTTTAATACCATTCTAGAATCTCAGTATTGATCGGGTGACTATTTGTTTTAAAAATTGTATTGGCCAGGTTGATCGCCTGAAACGATCTGACACACACGCACACACACACACGCACGCACATACATACGCACACACATAAGAGCTGAGCCGAGCCATGCCTCTAGAAGCCGCCGTGAGTGGAGCACCTCTTTTTCGCCTTTTTTAAACAGAACACTCCAGCGATTCGACTAGATTCTATCACAAAAACGTATTAAAGACTTACATTTAGTAAATGCAAGCTGTTTTGATGACATAAAGAGCCACCATTGCCCATCTCAGCATCAGAGAGAGAGAGACACTTTCGATTCTGACCTCAGTTTGTCAAGATTCATTATATCTTTTTTTAATACCATTCTAGAACCTCAGTATTGATCGGGTGACTATTTGTTTTAAAAATTGTATTGGCCAGGTTGATCGCCTGAAACGATCTGACACACACGCACACACACGCACGCACGCACGCACACACACATACATACGCACACACATAAGAGCTGAGCCGAGCCATGCCTCTAGAAGCCGCCGTGAGTGGAGCACCTCTTTTTCGCCTTTTTTAAACAGAACACTCCAGCGATTCGACTAGATTCTATCACAAGAACGTATTAAAGACTTACATTTAGTAAATGCAAGCTGATTTGATGACATAAAGAGCCACCATTGCCCATCTCAGCATCAGAGGGAGAGAGACACTTTCGATTCTGACCTCAGTTTGTCAAGATTCATTATATCTTTGTTTATACCATTCTAGAATCTCAGTATTGATCGGGTGACTATATGTTTTAAAAATTGTATTGGCCAGGTTGATCGCCTGACACGATGCGAGCCGAGCAGCGCCTCTTAAAGCCGCAGTGACTCTTAAATTGGCTCATGCACTCTGAGTTTCTAGAATCTCAGTGTTGATCAGGTCACTATATGTTTTAAACAGATTATCGAACAGGTTTATACAATGTTACACACTTGCTCAAACACGCACGCACGCACACACACACACATACATACGCACACACATAAGAGCTGAGCCGAGCCATGCCTCTAGAAGCCGCCGTGAGTGGAGCACCTCTTTTTCGCCTTTTTTAAACAGAACACTCCAGCGATTCGACTAGATTCTATCACAAAAACGTATTAAAGACTTACATTTAGTAAATGCAAGCTGTTTTGATGACATAAAGAGCCACCATTGCCCATCTCAGCATCAGAGAGAGAGAGAGACACTTTCGATTCAGACCTCAGTTTGTCAAGATTCATTATATCTTTTTTTAATACCATTCTAGAATCTCAGTATTGATCGGGTGACTATTTGTTTTAAAAATTGTATTGGCCAGGTTGATCGCCTGAAACGATCTGACACACACGCACACACACGCACGCACGCACGCACGCACACACACATACATACGCACACACATAAGAGCTGAGCCGAGCCATGCCTCTAGAAGCCGCCGTGAGTGGAGCACCTCTTTTTCGCCTTTTTTAAACAGAACACTCCAGCGATTCGACTAGATTCTATCACAAGAACGTATTAAAGACTTACATTTAGTAAATGCAAGCTGTTTTGATGACATAAAGAGCCACCATTGCCCATCTCAGCATGAGAGGATGAGAGAGAGAGACACTTTCGATTCTGACCTCAGTTTGTCAAGATTCATTATATCTTTTTTTAATACCATTCTAGAATCTCAGTATTGATCGGGTGACTATATGTTTTAAAAATTGTATTGGCCAGGTTGATCGCCTGAAACGATCTGACACACACGCACGCACGCACACACACACACATACATACGCACACACATAAGAGCTGAACCGAGCCATGCCTCTAGAAGCCGCCGTGAGTGGAGCACCTCTTTTTCGCCTTTTTTAAACAGAACACTCCAGCGATTCGACTAGATTCTATCACAAAAACGTATTAAAGACTTACATTTAGTAAATGCAAGCTGTTTTGATGACATAAAGAGCCACCATTGCCCATCTCAGCATCAGAGAGAGAGAGACACTTTCGATTCTGACCTCAGTTTGTCAAGATTCATTATATCTTTTTTTAATACCATTCTAGAACCTCAGTATTGATCGGGTGACTATTTGTTTTAAAAATTGTATTGGCCAGGTTGATCGCCTGAAACGATCTGACACACACGCACACACACGCACGCACACACACATACATACGCACACACATAAGAGCTGAGCCGAGCCATGCCTCTAGAAGCCGCCGTGAGTGGAGCACCTCTTTTTCGCCTTTTTCAAACAGAACACTCCAGCGATTCGACTAGATTCTATCACAAGAACGTATTAAAGACTTACATTTAGTAAATGCAAGCTGATTTGATGACATAAAGAGCCACCATTGCCCATCTCAGCATCAGAGGGAGAGAGACACTTTCGATTCTGACCTCAGTTTGTCAAGATTCATTATATCTTTGTTTATACCATTCTAGAATCTCAGTATTGATCGGGTGACTATATGTTTTAAAAATTGTATTGGCCAGGTTGATCGCCTGAAACGATCTGACACACACGCACACACACGCACGCACGCACACACACACATACATACGCACACACATAAGAGCTGAGCCGAGCCATGCCTCTAGAAGCCGCCGTGAGTGGAGCACCTCTTTTTCGCCTTTTTCAAACAGAACACTCCAGCGATTCGACTAGATTCTATCACAAGAACGTATTAAAGACTTACATTTAGTAAATGCAAGCTGTTTTGATGACATAAAGAGCCACCATTGCCCATCTCAGCATGAGAGGATGAGAGAGAGAGACACTTTCGATTCTGACCTCAGTTTGTCAAGATTCATTATATCTTTTTTTAATACCATTCTAGAATCTCAGTATTGATCGGGTGACTATATGTTTTAAAAATTGTATTGGCCAGGTTGATCGCCTGAAACGATCTGACACACACGCACGCACGCACACACACACACATACATACGCACACACATAAGAGCTGAGCCGAGCCATGCCTCTAGAAGCCGCCGTGAGTGGAGCACCTCTTTTTCGCCTTTTTTAAACAGAACACTCCAGCGATTCGACTAGATTCTATCACAAGAACGTATTAAAGACTTACATTTAGTAAATGCAAGCTGTTTTGATGACATAAAGAGCCACCATTGCCCATCTCAGCATCAGAGAGAGAGAGAGACACTTTCGATTCAGACCTCAGTTTGTCAAGATTCATTATATCTTTTTTTAATACCATTCTAGAATCTCAGTATTGATCGGGTGACTATATGTTTTAAAAATTGTATTGGCCAGGTTGATCGCCTGAAACGATCTGACACACACGCACGCACGCACACACACACACATACATACGCACACACATAAGAGCTGAGCCGAGCCATGCCTCTAGAAGCCGCCGTGAGTGGAGCACGTCTTTTTCGCCTTTTTTAAACAGAACACTCCAGCGATTCGACTAGATTCTATCACAAGAACGTATTAAAGACTTACATTTAGTAAATGCAAGCTGTTTTGATGACATAAAGAGCCACCATTGCCCATCTCAGCATCAGAGAGAGAGAGAGACACTTTCGATTCAGACCTCAGTTTGTCAAGATTCATTATATCTTTTTTTAATACCATTCTAGAATCTCAGTATTGATCGGGTGACTATTTGTTTTAAAAATTGTATTGGCCAGGTTGATCGCCTGAAACGATCTGACACACACGCACACACACGCACGCACGCACGCACACACACATACATACGCACACACATAAGAGCTGAGCCGAGCCATGCCTCTAGAAGCCGCCGTGAGTGGAGCACCTCTTTTTCGCCTTTTTTAAACAGAACACTCCAGCGATTCGACTAGATTCTATCACAAGAACGTATTAAAGACTTACATTTAGTAAATGCAAGCTGATTTGATGACATAAAGAGCCACCATTGCCCATCTCAGCATCAGAGGGAGAGAGACACTTTCGATTCTGACCTCAGTTTGTCAAGATTCATTATATCTTTGTTTATACCATTCTAGAATCTCAGTATTGATCGGGTGACTATATGTTTTAAAAATTGTATTGGCCAGGTTGATCGCCTGACACGATGCGAGCCGAGCAGCGCCTCTTAAAGCCGCAGTGACTCTTAAATTGGCTCATGCACTCTGAGTTTCTAGAATCTCAGTGTTGATCAGGTCACTATATGTTTTAAACAGATTATCGAACAGGTTTATACAATGTTACACACTTGCTCAAACACGCACGCACGCACACACACACACATACATACGCACACACATAAGAGCTGAGCCGAGCCATGCCTCTAGAAGCCGCCGTGAGTGGAGCACCTCTTTTTCGCCTTTTTTAAACAGAACACTCCAGCGATTCGACTAGATTCTATCACAAAAACGTATTAAAGACTTACATTTAGTAAATGCAAGCTGTTTTGATGACATAAAGAGCCACCATTGCCCATCTCAGCATCAGAGAGAGAGAGAGACACTTTCGATTCAGACCTCAGTTTGTCAAGATTCATTATATCTTTTTTTAATACCATTCTAGAATCTCAGTATTGATCGGGTGACTATTTGTTTTAAAAATTGTATTGGCCAGGTTGATCGCCTGAAACGATCTGACACACACGCACACACACGCACGCACGCACGCACGCACACACACATACATACGCACACACATAAGAGCTGAGCCGAGCCATGCCTCTAGAAGCCGCCGTGAGTGGAGCACCTCTTTTTCGCCTTTTTTAAACAGAACACTCCAGCGATTCGACTAGATTCTATCACAAGAACGTATTAAAGACTTACATTTAGTAAATGCAAGCTGTTTTGATGACATAAAGAGCCACCATTGCCCATCTCAGCATGAGAGGATGAGAGAGAGAGACACTTTCGATTCTGACCTCAGTTTGTCAAGATTCATTATATCTTTTTTTAATACCATTCTAGAATCTCAGTATTGATCGGGTGACTATATGTTTTAAAAATTGTATTGGCCAGGTTGATCGCCTGAAACGATCTGACACACACGCACGCACGCGCACACACACACACATACATACGCACACACATAAGAGCTGAACCGAGCCATGCCTCTAGAAGCCGCCGTGAGTGGAGCACCTCTTTTTCGCCTTTTTTAAACAGAACACTCCAGCGATTCGACTAGATTCTATCACAAGAACGTATTAAAGACTTACATTTAGTAAATGCAAGCTGATTTGATGACATAAAGAGCCACCATTGCCCATCTCAGCATCAGAGGGAGAGAGACACTTTCGATTCTGACCTCAGTTTGTCAAGATTCATTATATCTTTGTTTATACCATTCTAGAATCTCAGTATTGATCGGGTGACTATATGTTTTAAAAATTGTATTGGCCAGGTTGATCGCCTGACACGATGCGAGCCGAGCAGCGCCTCTTAAAGCCGCAGTGACTCTTAAATTGGCTCATGCACTCTGAGTTTCTAGAATCTCAGTGTTGATCAGGTCACTATATGTTTTAAACAGATTATCGAACAGGTTTATACAATGTTACACACTTGCTCAAACACGCACGCACGCACACACACACACATACATACGCACACACATAAGAGCTGAGCCGAGCCATGCCTCTAGAAGCCGCCGTGAGTGGAGCACCTCTTTTTCGCCTTTTTTAAACAGAACACTCCAGCGATTCGACTAGATTCTATCACAAAAACGTATTAAAGACTTACATTTAGTAAATGCAAGCTGTTTTGATGACATAAAGAGCCACCATTGCCCATCTCAGCATCAGAGAGAGAGAGAGACACTTTCGATTCAGACCTCAGTTTGTCAAGATTCATTATATCTTTTTTTAATACCATTCTAGAATCTCAGTATTGATCGGGTGACTATTTGTTTTAAAAATTGTATTGGCCAGGTTGATCGCCTGAAACGATCTGACACACACGCACACACACACACGCACGCACATACATACGCACACACATAAGAGCTGAGCCGAGCCATGCCTCTAGAAGCCGCCGTGAGTGGAGCACCTCTTTTTCGCCTTTTTTAAACAGAACACTCCAGCGATTCGACTAGATTCTATCACAAAAACGTATTAAAGACTTACATTTAGTAAATGCAAGCTGTTTTGATGACATAAAGAGCCACCATTGCCCATCTCAGCATCAGAGAGAGAGAGACACTTTCGATTCTGACCTCAGTTTGTCAAGATTCATTATATCTTTTTTTAATACCATTCTAGAACCTCAGTATTGATCGGGTGACTATTTGTTTTAAAAATTGTATTGGCCAGGTTGATCGCCTGAAACGATCTGACACACACGCACACACACGCACGCACGCACGCACACACACATACATACGCACACACATAAGAGCTGAGCCGAGCCATGCCTCTAGAAGCCGCCGTGAGTGGAGCACCTCTTTTTCGCCTTTTTTAAACAGAACACTCCAGCGATTCGACTAGATTCTATCACAAGAACGTATTAAAGACTTACATTTAGTAAATGCAAGCTGATTTGATGACATAAAGAGCCACCATTGCCCATCTCAGCATCAGAGGGAGAGAGACACTTTCGATTCTGACCTCAGTTTGTCAAGATTCATTATATCTTTGTTTATACCATTCTAGAATCTCAGTATTGATCGGGTGACTATATGTTTTAAAAATTGTATTGGCCAGGTTGATCGCCTGACACGATGCGAGCCGAGCAGCGCCTCTTAAAGCCGCAGTGACTCTTAAATTGGCTCATGCACTCTGAGTTTCTAGAATCTCAGTGTTGATCAGGTCACTATATGTTTTAAACAGATTATCGAACAGGTTTATACAATGTTACACACTTGCTCAAACACGCACGCACGCACACACACACACATACATACGCACACACATAAGAGCTGAGCCGAGCCATGCCTCTAGAAGCCGCCGTGAGTGGAGCACCTCTTTTTCGCCTTTTTTAAACAGAACACTCCAGCGATTCGACTAGATTCTATCACAAAAACGTATTAAAGACTTACATTTAGTAAATGCAAGCTGTTTTGATGACATAAAGAGCCACCATTGCCCATCTCAGCATCAGAGAGAGAGAGAGACACTTTCGATTCAGACCTCAGTTTGTCAAGATTCATTATATCTTTTTTTAATACCATTCTAGAATCTCAGTATTGATCGGGTGACTATTTGTTTTAAAAATTGTATTGGCCAGGTTGATCGCCTGAAACGATCTGACACACACGCACACACACGCACGCACGCACGCACGCACACACACATACATACGCACACACATAAGAGCTGAGCCGAGCCATGCCTCTAGAAGCCGCCGTGAGTGGAGCACCTCTTTTTCGCCTTTTTTAAACAGAACACTCCAGCGATTCGACTAGATTCTATCACAAGAACGTATTAAAGACTTACATTTAGTAAATGCAAGCTGTTTTGATGACATAAAGAGCCACCATTGCCCATCTCAGCATGAGAGGATGAGAGAGAGAGACACTTTCGATTCTGACCTCAGTTTGTCAAGATTCATTATATCTTTTTTTAATACCATTCTAGAATCTCAGTATTGATCGGGTGACTATATGTTTTAAAAATTGTATTGGCCAGGTTGATCGCCTGAAACGATCTGACACACACGCACGCACGCACACACACACACATACATACGCACACACATAAGAGCTGAACCGAGCCATGCCTCTAGAAGCCGCCGTGAGTGGAGCACCTCTTTTTCGCCTTTTTTAAACAGAACACTCCAGCGATTCGACTAGATTCTATCACAAAAACGTATTAAAGACTTACATTTAGTAAATGCAAGCTGTTTTGATGACATAAAGAGCCACCATTGCCCATCTCAGCATCAGAGAGAGAGAGACACTTTCGATTCTGACCTCAGTTTGTCAAGATTCATTATATCTTTTTTTAATACCATTCTAGAACCTCAGTATTGATCGGGTGACTATTTGTTTTAAAAATTGTATTGGCCAGGTTGATCGCCTGAAACGATCTGACACACACGCACACACACGCACGCACACACACATACATACGCACACACATAAGAGCTGAGCCGAGCCATGCCTCTAGAAGCCGCCGTGAGTGGAGCACCTCTTTTTCGCCTTTTTCAAACAGAACACTCCAGCGATTCGACTAGATTCTATCACAAGAACGTATTAAAGACTTACATTTAGTAAATGCAAGCTGTTTTGATGACATAAAGAGCCACCATTGCCCATCTCAGCATGAGAGGATGAGAGAGAGAGACACTTTCGATTCTGACCTCAGTTTGTCAAGATTCATTATATCTTTTTTTAATACCATTCTAGAATCTCAGTATTGATCGGGTGACTATATGTTTTAAAAATTGTATTGGCCAGGTTGATCGCCTGAAACGATCTGACACACACGCACGCACGCACACACACACACATACATACGCACACACATAAGAGCTGAGCCGAGCCATGCCTCTAGAAGCCGCCGTGAGTGGAGCACCTCTTTTTCGCCTTTTTTAAACAGAACACTCCAGCGATTCGACTAGATTCTATCACAAGAACGTATTAAAGACTTACATTTAGTAAATGCAAGCTGTTTTGATGACATAAAGAGCCACCATTGCCCATCTCAGCATCAGAGAGAGAGAGAGACACTTTCGATTCAGACCTCAGTTTGTCAAGATTCATTATATCTTTTTTTAATACCATTCTAGAATCTCAGTATTGATCGGGTGACTATATGTTTTAAAAATTGTATTGGCCAGGTTGATCGCCTGAAACGATCTGACACACACGCACGCACGCACACACACACACATACATACGCACACACATAAGAGCTGAGCCGAGCCATGCCTCTAGAAGCCGCCGTGAGTGGAGCACGTCTTTTTCGCCTTTTTTAAACAGAACACTCCAGCGATTCGACTAGATTCTATCACAAGAACGTATTAAAGACTTACATTTAGTAAATGCAAGCTGTTTTGATGACATAAAGAGCCACCATTGCCCATCTCAGCATCAGAGAGAGAGAGAGACACTTTCGATTCAGACCTCAGTTTGTCAAGATTCATTATATCTTTTTTTAATACCATTCTAGAATCTCAGTATTGATCGGGTGACTATTTGTTTTAAAAATTGTATTGGCCAGGTTGATCGCCTGAAACGATCTGACACACACGCACACACACGCACGCACGCACGCACACACACATACATACGCACACACATAAGAGCTGAGCCGAGCCATGCCTCTAGAAGCCGCCGTGAGTGGAGCACCTCTTTTTCGCCTTTTTTAAACAGAACACTCCAGCGATTCGACTAGATTCTATCACAAGAACGTATTAAAGACTTACATTTAGTAAATGCAAGCTGATTTGATGACATAAAGAGCCACCATTGCCCATCTCAGCATCAGAGGGAGAGAGACACTTTCGATTCTGACCTCAGTTTGTCAAGATTCATTATATCTTTGTTTATACCATTCTAGAATCTCAGTATTGATCGGGTGACTATATGTTTTAAAAATTGTATTGGCCAGGTTGATCGCCTGAAACGATCTGACACACACGCACACACACATACATACGCACACACATAAGAGCTGAGCCGAGCCATGCCTCTAGAAGCCGCCGTGAGTGGAGCACCTCTTTTTCGCCTTTTTTAAACAGAACACTCCAGCGATTCGACTAGATTCTATCACAAGAACGTATTAAAGACTTACATTTAGTAAATGCAAGCTGATTTGATGACATAAAGAGCCACCATTGCCCATCTCAGCATCAGAGGGAGAGAGACACTTTCGATTCTGACCTCAGTTTGTCAAGATTCATTATATCTTTGTTTATACCATTCTAGAATCTCAGTATTGATCGGGTGACTATATGTTTTAAAAATTGTATTGGCCAGGTTGATCGCCTGACACGATGCGAGCCGAGCAGCGCCTCTTAAAGCCGCAGTGACTCTTAAATTGGCTCATGCACTCTGAGTTTCTAGAATCTCAGTGTTGATCAGGTCACTATATGTTTTAAACAGATTATCGAACAGGTTTATACAATGTTACACACTTGCTCAAACACGCACGCACGCACACACACACACATACATACGCACACACATAAGAGCTGAGCCGAGCCATGCCTCTAGAAGCCGCCGTGAGTGGAGCACCTCTTTTTCGCCTTTTTTAAACAGAACACTCCAGCGATTCGACTAGATTCTATCACAAAAACGTATTAAAGACTTACATTTAGTAAATGCAAGCTGTTTTGATGACATAAAGAGCCACCATTGCCCATCTCAGCATCAGAGAGAGAGAGAGACACTTTCGATTCAGACCTCAGTTTGTCAAGATTCATTATATCTTTTTTTAATACCATTCTAGAATCTCAGTATTGATCGGGTGACTATTTGTTTTAAAAATTGTATTGGCCAGGTTGATCGCCTGAAACGATCTGACACACACGCACACACACGCACGCACGCACGCACGCACACACACATACATACGCACACACATAAGAGCTGAGCCGAGCCATGCCTCTAGAAGCCGCCGTGAGTGGAGCACCTCTTTTTCGCCTTTTTTAAACAGAACACTCCAGCGATTCGACTAGATTCTATCACAAGAACGTATTAAAGACTTACATTTAGTAAATGCAAGCTGTTTTGATGACATAAAGAGCCACCATTGCCCATCTCAGCATGAGAGGATGAGAGAGAGAGACACTTTCGATTCTGACCTCAGTTTGTCAAGATTCATTATATCTTTTTTTAATACCATTCTAGAATCTCAGTATTGATCGGGTGACTATATGTTTTAAAAATTGTATTGGCCAGGTTGATCGCCTGAAACGATCTGACACACACGCACGCACGCACACACACACACATACATACGCACACACATAAGAGCTGAACCGAGCCATGCCTCTAGAAGCCGCCGTGAGTGGAGCACCTCTTTTTCGCCTTTTTTAAACAGAACACTCCAGCGATTCGACTAGATTCTATCACAAAAACGTATTAAAGACTTACATTTAGTAAATGCAAGCTGTTTTGATGACATAAAGAGCCACCATTGCCCATCTCAGCATCAGAGAGAGAGAGACACTTTCGATTCTGACCTCAGTTTGTCAAGATTCATTATATCTTTTTTTAATACCATTCTAGAACCTCAGTATTGATCGGGTGACTATTTGTTTTAAAAATTGTATTGGCCAGGTTGATCGCCTGAAACGATCTGACACACACGCACACACACGCACGCACACACACATACATACGCACACACATAAGAGCTGAGCCGAGCCATGCCTCTAGAAGCCGCCGTGAGTGGAGCACCTCTTTTTCGCCTTTTTCAAACAGAACACTCCAGCGATTCGACTAGATTCTATCACAAGAACGTATTAAAGACTTACATTTAGTAAATGCAAGCTGATTTGATGACATAAAGAGCCACCATTGCCCATCTCAGCATCAGAGGGAGAGAGACACTTTCGATTCTGACCTCAGTTTGTCAAGATTCATTATATCTTTGTTTATACCATTCTAGAATCTCAGTATTGATCGGGTGACTATATGTTTTAAAAATTGTATTGGCCAGGTTGATCGCCTGAAACGATCTGACACACACGCACACACACGCACGCACGCACACACACACATACATACGCACACACATAAGAGCTGAGCCGAGCCATGCCTCTAGAAGCCGCCGTGAGTGGAGCACCTCTTTTTCGCCTTTTTCAAACAGAACACTCCAGCGATTCGACTAGATTCTATCACAAGAACGTATTAAAGACTTACATTTAGTAAATGCAAGCTGATTTGATGACATAAAGAGCCACCATTGCCCATCTCAGCATCAGAGGGAGAGAGACACTTTCGATTCTGACCTCAGTTTGTCAAGATTCATTATATCTTTGTTTATACCATTCTAGAATCTCAGTATTGATCGGGTGACTATATGTTTTAAAAATTGTATTGGCCAGGTTGATCGCCTGACACGATGCGAGCCGAGCAGCGCCTCTTAAAGCCGCAGTGACTCTTAAATTGGCTCATGCACTCTGAGTTTCTAGAATCTCAGTGTTGATCAGGTCACTATATGTTTTAAACAGATTATCGAACAGGTTTATACAATGTTACACACTTGCTCAAACACGCACGCACGCACACACACACACATACATACGCACACACATAAGAGCTGAGCCGAGCCATGCCTCTAGAAGCCGCCGTGAGTGGAGCACCTCTTTTTCGCCTTTTTTAAACAGAACACTCCAGCGATTCGACTAGATTCTATCACAAAAACGTATTAAAGACTTACATTTAGTAAATGCAAGCTGTTTTGATGACATAAAGAGCCACCATTGCCCATCTCAGCATCAGAGAGAGAGAGAGACACTTTCGATTCAGACCTCAGTTTGTCAAGATTCATTATATCTTTTTTTAATACCATTCTAGAATCTCAGTATTGATCGGGTGACTATTTGTTTTAAAAATTGTATTGGCCAGGTTGATCGCCTGAAACGATCTGACACACACGCACACACACGCACGCACGCACGCACGCACACACACATACATACGCACACACATAAGAGCTGAGCCGAGCCATGCCTCTAGAAGCCGCCGTGAGTGGAGCACCTCTTTTTCGCCTTTTTTAAACAGAACACTCCAGCGATTCGACTAGATTCTATCACAAGAACGTATTAAAGACTTACATTTAGTAAATGCAAGCTGTTTTGATGACATAAAGAGCCACCATTGCCCATCTCAGCATGAGAGGATGAGAGAGAGAGACACTTTCGATTCTGACCTCAGTTTGTCAAGATTCATTATATCTTTTTTTAATACCATTCTAGAATCTCAGTATTGATCGGGTGACTATATGTTTTAAAAATTGTATTGGCCAGGTTGATCGCCTGAAACGATCTGACACACACGCACGCACGCACACACACACACATACATACGCACACACATAAGAGCTGAACCGAGCCATGCCTCTAGAAGCCGCCGTGAGTGGAGCACCTCTTTTTCGCCTTTTTTAAACAGAACACTCCAGCGATTCGACTAGATTCTATCACAAAAACGTATTAAAGACTTACATTTAGTAAATGCAAGCTGTTTTGATGACATAAAGAGCCACCATTGCCCATCTCAGCATCAGAGAGAGAGAGACACTTTCGATTCTGACCTCAGTTTGTCAAGATTCATTATATCTTTTTTTAATACCATTCTAGAACCTCAGTATTGATCGGGTGACTATTTGTTTTAAAAATTGTATTGGCCAGGTTGATCGCCTGAAACGATCTGACACACACGCACACACACGCACGCACACACACATACATACGCACACACATAAGAGCTGAGCCGAGCCATGCCTCTAGAAGCCGCCGTGAGTGGAGCACCTCTTTTTCGCCTTTTTCAAACAGAACACTCCAGCGATTCGACTAGATTCTATCACAAGAACGTATTAAAGACTTACATTTAGTAAATGCAAGCTGATTTGATGACATAAAGAGCCACCATTGCCCATCTCAGCATCAGAGGGAGAGAGACACTTTCGATTCTGACCTCAGTTTGTCAAGATTCATTATATCTTTGTTTATACCATTCTAGAATCTCAGTATTGATCGGGTGACTATATGTTTTAAAAATTGTATTGGCCAGGTTGATCGCCTGAAACGATCTGACACACACGCACACACACGCACGCACGCACACACACACATACATACGCACACACATAAGAGCTGAGCCGAGCCATGCCTCTAGAAGCCGCCGTGAGTGGAGCACCTCTTTTTCGCCTTTTTCAAACAGAACACTCCAGCGATTCGACTAGATTCTATCACAAGAACGTATTAAAGACTTACATTTAGTAAATGCAAGCTGTTTTGATGACATAAAGAGCCACCATTGCCCATCTCAGCATGAGAGGATGAGAGAGAGAGACACTTTCGATTCTGACCTCAGTTTGTCAAGATTCATTATATCTTTTTTTAATACCATTCTAGAATCTCAGTATTGATCGGGTGACTATATGTTTTAAAAATTGTATTGGCCAGGTTGATCGCCTGAAACGATCTGACACACACGCACGCACGCACACACACACACATACATACGCACACACATAAGAGCTGAGCCGAGCCATGCCTCTAGAAGCCGCCGTGAGTGGAGCACCTCTTTTTCGCCTTTTTTAAACAGAACACTCCAGCGATTCGACTAGATTCTATCACAAGAACGTATTAAAGACTTACATTTAGTAAATGCAAGCTGTTTTGATGACATAAAGAGCCACCATTGCCCATCTCAGCATCAGAGAGAGAGAGAGACACTTTCGATTCAGACCTCAGTTTGTCAAGATTCATTATATCTTTTTTTAATACCATTCTAGAATCTCAGTATTGATCGGGTGACTATATGTTTTAAAAATTGTATTGGCCAGGTTGATCGCCTGAAACGATCTGACACACACGCACGCACGCACACACACACACATACATACGCACACACATAAGAGCTGAGCCGAGCCATGCCTCTAGAAGCCGCCGTGAGTGGAGCACGTCTTTTTCGCCTTTTTTAAACAGAACACTCCAGCGATTCGACTAGATTCTATCACAAGAACGTATTAAAGACTTACATTTAGTAAATGCAAGCTGATTTGATGACATAAAGAGCCACCATTGCCCATCTCAGCATCAGAGGGAGAGAGACACTTTCGATTCTGACCTCAGTTTGTCAAGATTCATTATATCTTTGTTTATACCATTCTAGAATCTCAGTATTGATCGGGTGACTATATGTTTTAAAAATTGTATTGGCCAGGTTGATCGCCTGAAACGATCTGACACACACGCACACACACGCACGCACGCACACACACACATACATACGCACACACATAAGAGCTGAGCCGAGCCATGCCTCTAGAAGCCGCCGTGAGTGGAGCACCTCTTTTTCGCCTTTTTCAAACAGAACACTCCAGCGATTCGACTAGATTCTATCACAAGAACGTATTAAAGACTTACATTTAGTAAATGCAAGCTGTTTTGATGACATAAAGAGCCACCATTGCCCATCTCAGCATGAGAGGATGAGAGAGAGAGACACTTTCGATTCTGACCTCAGTTTGTCAAGATTCATTATATCTTTTTTTAATACCATTCTAGAATCTCAGTATTGATCGGGTGACTATATGTTTTAAAAATTGTATTGGCCAGGTTGATCGCCTGAAACGATCTGACACACACGCACGCACGCACACACACACACATACATACGCACACACATAAGAGCTGAGCCGAGCCATGCCTCTAGAAGCCGCCGTGAGTGGAGCACCTCTTTTTCGCCTTTTTTAAACAGAACACTCCAGCGATTCGACTAGATTCTATCACAAGAACGTATTAAAGACTTACATTTAGTAAATGCAAGCTGTTTTGATGACATAAAGAGCCACCATTGCCCATCTCAGCATCAGAGAGAGAGAGAGACACTTTCGATTCAGACCTCAGTTTGTCAAGATTCATTATATCTTTTTTTAATACCATTCTAGAATCTCAGTATTGATCGGGTGACTATATGTTTTAAAAATTGTATTGGCCAGGTTGATCGCCTGAAACGATCTGACACACACGCACGCACGCACACACACACACATACATACGCACACACATAAGAGCTGAGCCGAGCCATGCCTCTAGAAGCCGCCGTGAGTGGAGCACGTCTTTTTCGCCTTTTTTAAACAGAACACTCCAGCGATTCGACTAGATTCTATCACAAGAACGTATTAAAGACTTACATTTAGTAAATGCAAGCTGTTTTGATGACATAAAGAGCCACCATTGCCCATCTCAGCATCAGAGAGAGAGAGAGACACTTTCGATTCAGACCTCAGTTTGTCAAGATTCATTATATCTTTTTTTAATACCATTCTAGAATCTCAGTATTGATCGGGTGACTATTTGTTTTAAAAATTGTATTGGCCAGGTTGATCGCCTGAAACGATCTGACACACACGCACACACACGCACGCACGCACGCACACACACATACATACGCACACACATAAGAGCTGAGCCGAGCCATGCCTCTAGAAGCCGCCGTGAGTGGAGCACCTCTTTTTCGCCTTTTTTAAACAGAACACTCCAGCGATTCGACTAGATTCTATCACAAGAACGTATTAAAGACTTACATTTAGTAAATGCAAGCTGATTTGATGACATAAAGAGCCACCATTGCCCATCTCAGCATCAGAGGGAGAGAGACACTTTCGATTCTGACCTCAGTTTGTCAAGATTCATTATATCTTTGTTTATACCATTCTAGAATCTCAGTATTGATCGGGTGACTATATGTTTTAAAAATTGTATTGGCCAGGTTGATCGCCTGACACGATGCGAGCCGAGCAGCGCCTCTTAAAGCCGCAGTGACTCTTAAATTGGCTCATGCACTCTGAGTTTCTAGAATCTCAGTGTTGATCAGGTCACTATATGTTTTAAACAGATTATCGAACAGGTTTATACAATGTTACACACTTGCTCAAACACGCACGCACGCACACACACACACATACATACGCACACACATAAGAGCTGAGCCGAGCCATGCCTCTAGAAGCCGCCGTGAGTGGAGCACCTCTTTTTCGCCTTTTTTAAACAGAACACTCCAGCGATTCGACTAGATTCTATCACAAAAACGTATTAAAGACTTACATTTAGTAAATGCAAGCTGTTTTGATGACATAAAGAGCCACCATTGCCCATCTCAGCATCAGAGAGAGAGAGAGACACTTTCGATTCAGACCTCAGTTTGTCAAGATTCATTATATCTTTTTTTAATACCATTCTAGAATCTCAGTATTGATCGGGTGACTATTTGTTTTAAAAATTGTATTGGCCAGGTTGATCGCCTGAAACGATCTGACACACACGCACACACACGCACGCACGCACGCACGCACACACACATACATACGCACACACATAAGAGCTGAGCCGAGCCATGCCTCTAGAAGCCGCCGTGAGTGGAGCACCTCTTTTTCGCCTTTTTTAAACAGAACACTCCAGCGATTCGACTAGATTCTATCACAAGAACGTATTAAAGACTTACATTTAGTAAATGCAAGCTGTTTTGATGACATAAAGAGCCACCATTGCCCATCTCAGCATGAGAGGATGAGAGAGAGAGACACTTTCGATTCTGACCTCAGTTTGTCAAGATTCATTATATCTTTTTTTAATACCATTCTAGAATCTCAGTATTGATCGGGTGACTATATGTTTTAAAAATTGTATTGGCCAGGTTGATCGCCTGAAACGATCTGACACACACGCACGCACGCACACACACACACATACATACGCACACACATAAGAGCTGAACCGAGCCATGCCTCTAGAAGCCGCCGTGAGTGGAGCACCTCTTTTTCGCCTTTTTTAAACAGAACACTCCAGCGATTCGACTAGATTCTATCACAAAAACGTATTAAAGACTTACATTTAGTAAATGCAAGCTGTTTTGATGACATAAAGAGCCACCATTGCCCATCTCAGCATCAGAGAGAGAGAGACACTTTCGATTCTGACCTCAGTTTGTCAAGATTCATTATATCTTTTTTTAATACCATTCTAGAACCTCAGTATTGATCGGGTGACTATTTGTTTTAAAAATTGTATTGGCCAGGTTGATCGCCTGAAACGATCTGACACACACGCACACACACGCACGCACACACACATACATACGCACACACATAAGAGCTGAGCCGAGCCATGCCTCTAGAAGCCGCCGTGAGTGGAGCACCTCTTTTTCGCCTTTTTCAAACAGAACACTCCAGCGATTCGACTAGATTCTATCACAAGAACGTATTAAAGACTTACATTTAGTAAATGCAAGCTGATTTGATGACATAAAGAGCCACCATTGCCCATCTCAGCATCAGAGGGAGAGAGACACTTTCGATTCTGACCTCAGTTTGTCAAGATTCATTATATCTTTGTTTATACCATTCTAGAATCTCAGTATTGATCGGGTGACTATATGTTTTAAAAATTGTATTGGCCAGGTTGATCGCCTGAAACGATCTGACACACACGCACACACACGCACGCACGCACACACACACATACATACGCACACACATAAGAGCTGAGCCGAGCCATGCCTCTAGAAGCCGCCGTGAGTGGAGCACCTCTTTTTCGCCTTTTTCAAACAGAACACTCCAGCGATTCGACTAGATTCTATCACAAGAACGTATTAAAGACTTACATTTAGTAAATGCAAGCTGTTTTGATGACATAAAGAGCCACCATTGCCCATCTCAGCATGAGAGGATGAGAGAGAGAGACACTTTCGATTCTGACCTCAGTTTGTCAAGATTCATTATATCTTTTTTTAATACCATTCTAGAATCTCAGTATTGATCGGGTGACTATATGTTTTAAAAATTGTATTGGCCAGGTTGATCGCCTGAAACGATCTGACACACACGCACGCACGCACACACACACACATACATACGCACACACATAAGAGCTGAGCCGAGCTATGCCTCTAGAAGCCGCCGTGAGTGGAGCACCTCTTTTTCGCCTTTTTTAAACAGAACACTCCAGCGATTCGACTAGATTCTATCACAAGAACGTATTAAAGACTTACATTTAGTAAATGCAAGCTGTTTTGATGACATAAAGAGCCACCATTGCCCATCTCAGCATCAGAGAGAGAGAGAGACACTTTCGATTCAGACCTCAGTTTGTCAAGATTCATTATATCTTTTTTTAATACCATTCTAGAATCTCAGTATTGATCGGGTGACTATATGTTTTAAAAATTGTATTGGCCAGGTTGATCGCCTGAAACGATCTGACACACACGCACGCACGCACACACACACACATACATACGCACACACATAAGAGCTGAGCCGAGCCATGCCTCTAGAAGCCGCCGTGAGTGGAGCACGTCTTTTTCGCCTTTTTTAAACAGAACACTCCAGCGATTCGACTAGATTCTATCACAAGAACGTATTAAAGACTTACATTTAGTAAATGCAAGCTGTTTTGATGACATAAAGAGCCACCATTGCCCATCTCAGCATCAGAGAGAGAGAGAGACACTTTCGATTCAGACCTCAGTTTGTCAAGATTCATTATATCTTTTTTTAATACCATTCTAGAATCTCAGTATTGATCGGGTGACTATTTGTTTTAAAAATTGTATTGGCCAGGTTGATCGCCTGAAACGATCTGACACACACACACGCACACACACGCACGCACGCACGCACGCACGCACGCACACACACATACATACGCACACACATAAGAGCTGAGCCGAGCCATGCCTCTAGAAGCCGCCGTGAGTGGAGCACCTCTTTTTCGCCTTTTTTAAACAGAACACTCCAGCGATTCGACTAGATTCTATCACAAGAACGTATTAAAGACTTACATTTAGTAAATGCAAGCTGATTTGATGACATAAAGAGCCACCATTGCCCATCTCAGCATCAGAGGGAGAGAGACACTTTCGATTCTGACCTCAGTTTGTCAAGATTCATTATATCTTTGTTTATACCATTCTAGAATCTCAGTATTGATCGGGTGACTATATGTTTTAAAAATTGTATTGGCCAGGTTGATCGCCTGACACGATGCGAGCCGAGCAGCGCCTCTTAAAGCCGCAGTGACTCTTAAATTGGCTCATGCACTCTGAGTTTCTAGAATCTCAGTGTTGATCAGGTCACTATATGTTTTAAACAGATTATCGAACAGGTTTATACAATGTTACACACTTGCTCAAACACGCACGCACGCACACACACACACATACATACGCACACACATAAGAGCTGAGCCGAGCCATGCCTCTAGAAGCCGCCGTGAGTGGAGCACCTCTTTTTCGCCTTTTTTAAACAGAACACTCCAGCGATTCGACTAGATTCTATCACAAAAACGTATTAAAGACTTACATTTAGTAAATGCAAGCTGTTTTGATGACATAAAGAGCCACCATTGCCCATCTCAGCATCAGAGAGAGAGAGAGACACTTTCGATTCAGACCTCAGTTTGTCAAGATTCATTATATCTTTTTTTAATACCATTCTAGAATCTCAGTATTGATCGGGTGACTATTTGTTTTAAAAATTGTATTGGCCAGGTTGATCGCCTGAAACGATCTGACACACACGCACACACACGCACGCACGCACGCACGCACACACACATACATACGCACACACATAAGAGCTGAGCCGAGCCATGCCTCTAGAAGCCGCCGTGAGTGGAGCACCTCTTTTTCGCCTTTTTTAAACAGAACACTCCAGCGATTCGACTAGATTCTATCACAAGAACGTATTAAAGACTTACATTTAGTAAATGCAAGCTGTTTTGATGACATAAAGAGCCACCATTGCCCATCTCAGCATGAGAGGATGAGAGAGAGAGACACTTTCGATTCTGACCTCAGTTTGTCAAGATTCATTATATCTTTTTTTAATACCATTCTAGAATCTCAGTATTGATCGGGTGACTATATGTTTTAAAAATTGTATTGGCCAGGTTGATCGCCTGAAACGATCTGACACACACGCACGCACGCACACACACACACATACATACGCACACACATAAGAGCTGAACCGAGCCATGCCTCTAGAAGCCGCCGTGAGTGGAGCACCTCTTTTTCGCCTTTTTTAAACAGAACACTCCAGCGATTCGACTAGATTCTATCACAAAAACGTATTAAAGACTTACATTTAGTAAATGCAAGCTGTTTTGATGACATAAAGAGCCACCATTGCCCATCTCAGCATCAGAGAGAGAGAGACACTTTCGATTCTGACCTCAGTTTGTCAAGATTCATTATATCTTTTTTTAATACCATTCTAGAACCTCAGTATTGATCGGGTGACTATTTGTTTTAAAAATTGTATTGGCCAGGTTGATCGCCTGAAACGATCTGACACACACGCACACACACGCACGCACACACACATACATACGCACACACATAAGAGCTGAGCCGAGCCATGCCTCTAGAAGCCGCCGTGAGTGGAGCACCTCTTTTTCGCCTTTTTCAAACAGAACACTCCAGCGATTCGACTAGATTCTATCACAAGAACGTATTAAAGACTTACATTTAGTAAATGCAAGCTGATTTGATGACATAAAGAGCCACCATTGCCCATCTCAGCATCAGAGGGAGAGAGACACTTTCGATTCTGACCTCAGTTTGTCAAGATTCATTATATCTTTGTTTATACCATTCTAGAATCTCAGTATTGATCGGGTGACTATATGTTTTAAAAATTGTATTGGCCAGGTTGATCGCCTGAAACGATCTGACACACACGCACACACACGCACGCACGCACACACACACATACATACGCACACACATAAGAGCTGAGCCGAGCCATGCCTCTAGAAGCCGCCGTGAGTGGAGCACCTCTTTTTCGCCTTTTTCAAACAGAACACTCCAGCGATTCGACTAGATTCTATCACAAGAACGTATTAAAGACTTACATTTAGTAAATGCAAGCTGTTTTGATGACATAAAGAGCCACCATTGCCCATCTCAGCATGAGAGGATGAGAGAGAGAGACACTTTCGATTCTGACCTCAGTTTGTCAAGATTCATTATATCTTTTTTTAATACCATTCTAGAATCTCAGTATTGATCGGGTGACTATATGTTTTAAAAATTGTATTGGCCAGGTTGATCGCCTGAAACGATCTGACACACACGCACGCACGCACACACACACACATACATACGCACACACATAAGAGCTGAGCCGAGCCATGCCTCTAGAAGCCGCCGTGAGTGGAGCACCTCTTTTTCGCCTTTTTTAAACAGAACACTCCAGCGATTCGACTAGATTCTATCACAAGAACGTATTAAAGACTTACATTTAGTAAATGCAAGCTGTTTTGATGACATAAAGAGCCACCATTGCCCATCTCAGCATCAGAGAGAGAGAGAGACACTTTCGATTCAGACCTCAGTTTGTCAAGATTCATTATATCTTTTTTTAATACCATTCTAGAATCTCAGTATTGATCGGGTGACTATATGTTTTAAAAATTGTATTGGCCAGGTTGATCGCCTGAAACGATCTGACACACACGCACGCACGCACACACACACACATACATACGCACACACATAAGAGCTGAGCCGAGCCATGCCTCTAGAAGCCGCCGTGAGTGGAGCACGTCTTTTTCGCCTTTTTTAAACAGAACACTCCAGCGATTCGACTAGATTCTATCACAAGAACGTATTAAAGACTTACATTTAGTAAATGCAAGCTGTTTTGATGACATAAAGAGCCACCATTGCCCATCTCAGCATCAGAGAGAGAGAGAGACACTTTCGATTCAGACCTCAGTTTGTCAAGATTCATTATATCTTTTTTTAATACCATTCTAGAATCTCAGTATTGATCGGGTGACTATTTGTTTTAAAAATTGTATTGGCCAGGTTGATCGCCTGAAACGATCTGACACACACGCACACACACGCACGCACGCACGCACACACACATACATACGCACACACATAAGAGCTGAGCCGAGCCATGCCTCTAGAAGCCGCCGTGAGTGGAGCACCTCTTTTTCGCCTTTTTTAAACAGAACACTCCAGCGATTCGACTAGATTCTATCACAAGAACGTATTAAAGACTTACATTTAGTAAATGCAAGCTGATTTGATGACATAAAGAGCCACCATTGCCCATCTCAGCATCAGAGGGAGAGAGACACTTTCGATTCTGACCTCAGTTTGTCAAGATTCATTATATCTTTGTTTATACCATTCTAGAATCTCAGTATTGATCGGGTGACTATATGTTTTAAAAATTGTATTGGCCAGGTTGATCGCCTGACACGATGCGAGCCGAGCAGCGCCTCTTAAAGCCGCAGTGACTCTTAAATTGGCTCATGCACTCTGAGTTTCTAGAATCTCAGTGTTGATCAGGTCACTATATGTTTTAAACAGATTATCGAACAGGTTTATACAATGTTACACACTTGCTCAAACACGCACGCACGCACACACACACACATACATACGCACACACATAAGAGCTGAGCCGAGCCATGCCTCTAGAAGCCGCCGTGAGTGGAGCACCTCTTTTTCGCCTTTTTTAAACAGAACACTCCAGCGATTCGACTAGATTCTATCACAAAAACGTATTAAAGACTTACATTTAGTAAATGCAAGCTGTTTTGATGACATAAAGAGCCACCATTGCCCATCTCAGCATCAGAGAGAGAGAGAGACACTTTCGATTCAGACCTCAGTTTGTCAAGATTCATTATATCTTTTTTTAATACCATTCTAGAATCTCAGTATTGATCGGGTGACTATTTGTTTTAAAAATTGTATTGGCCAGGTTGATCGCCTGAAACGATCTGACACACACGCACACACACGCACGCACGCACGCACGCACACACACATACATACGCACACACATAAGAGCTGAGCCGAGCCATGCCTCTAGAAGCCGCCGTGAGTGGAGCACCTCTTTTTCGCCTTTTTTAAACAGAACACTCCAGCGATTCGACTAGATTCTATCACAAGAACGTATTAAAGACTTACATTTAGTAAATGCAAGCTGTTTTGATGACATAAAGAGCCACCATTGCCCATCTCAGCATGAGAGGATGAGAGAGAGAGACACTTTCGATTCTGACCTCAGTTTGTCAAGATTCATTATATCTTTTTTTAATACCATTCTAGAATCTCAGTATTGATCGGGTGACTATATGTTTTAAAAATTGTATTGGCCAGGTTGATCGCCTGAAACGATCTGACACACACGCACGCACGCACACACACACACATACATACGCACACACATAAGAGCTGAACCGAGCCATGCCTCTAGAAGCCGCCGTGAGTGGAGCACCTCTTTTTCGCCTTTTTTAAACAGAACACTCCAGCGATTCGACTAGATTCTATCACAAAAACGTATTAAAGACTTACATTTAGTAAATGCAAGCTGTTTTGATGACATAAAGAGCCACCATTGCCCATCTCAGCATCAGAGAGAGAGAGACACTTTCGATTCTGACCTCAGTTTGTCAAGATTCATTATATCTTTTTTTAATACCATTCTAGAACCTCAGTATTGATCGGGTGACTATTTGTTTTAAAAATTGTATTGGCCAGGTTGATCGCCTGAAACGATCTGACACACACGCACACACACGCACGCACACACACATACATACGCACACACATAAGAGCTGAGCCGAGCCATGCCTCTAGAAGCCGCCGTGAGTGGAGCACCTCTTTTTCGCCTTTTTCAAACAGAACACTCCAGCGATTCGACTAGATTCTATCACAAGAACGTATTAAAGACTTACATTTAGTAAATGCAAGCTGATTTGATGACATAAAGAGCCACCATTGCCCATCTCAGCATCAGAGGGAGAGAGACACTTTCGATTCTGACCTCAGTTTGTCAAGATTCATTATATCTTTGTTTATACCATTCTAGAATCTCAGTATTGATCGGGTGACTATATGTTTTAAAAATTGTATTGGCCAGGTTGATCGCCTGAAACGATCTGACACACACGCACACACACGCACGCACGCACACACACACATACATACGCACACACATAAGAGCTGAGCCGAGCCATGCCTCTAGAAGCCGCCGTGAGTGGAGCACCTCTTTTTCGCCTTTTTCAAACAGAACACTCCAGCGATTCGACTAGATTCTATCACAAGAACGTATTAAAGACTTACATTTAGTAAATGCAAGCTGTTTTGATGACATAAAGAGCCACCATTGCCCATCTCAGCATGAGAGGATGAGAGAGAGAGACACTTTCGATTCTGACCTCAGTTTGTCAAGATTCATTATATCTTTTTTTAATACCATTCTAGAATCTCAGTATTGATCGGGTGACTATATGTTTTAAAAATTGTATTGGCCAGGTTGATCGCCTGAAACGATCTGACACACACGCACGCACGCACACACACACACATACATACGCACACACATAAGAGCTGAGCCGAGCTATGCCTCTAGAAGCCGCCGTGAGTGGAGCACCTCTTTTTCGCCTTTTTTAAACAGAACACTCCAGCGATTCGACTAGATTCTATCACAAGAACGTATTAAAGACTTACATTTAGTAAATGCAAGCTGTTTTGATGACATAAAGAGCCACCATTGCCCATCTCAGCATCAGAGAGAGAGAGAGACACTTTCGATTCAGACCTCAGTTTGTCAAGATTCATTATATCTTTTTTTAATACCATTCTAGAATCTCAGTATTGATCGGGTGACTATATGTTTTAAAAATTGTATTGGCCAGGTTGATCGCCTGAAACGATCTGACACACACGCACGCACGCACACACACACACATACATACGCACACACATAAGAGCTGAGCCGAGCCATGCCTCTAGAAGCCGCCGTGAGTGGAGCACGTCTTTTTCGCCTTTTTTAAACAGAACACTCCAGCGATTCGACTAGATTCTATCACAAGAACGTATTAAAGACTTACATTTAGTAAATGCAAGCTGTTTTGATGACATAAAGAGCCACCATTGCCCATCTCAGCATCAGAGAGAGAGAGAGACACTTTCGATTCAGACCTCAGTTTGTCAAGATTCATTATATCTTTTTTTAATACCATTCTAGAATCTCAGTATTGATCGGGTGACTATTTGTTTTAAAAATTGTATTGGCCAGGTTGATCGCCTGAAACGATCTGACACACACACACGCACACACACGCACGCACGCACGCACGCACGCACGCACACACACATACATACGCACACACATAAGAGCTGAGCCGAGCCATGCCTCTAGAAGCCGCCGTGAGTGGAGCACCTCTTTTTCGCCTTTTTTAAACAGAACACTCCAGCGATTCGACTAGATTCTATCACAAGAACGTATTAAAGACTTACATTTAGTAAATGCAAGCTGATTTGATGACATAAAGAGCCACCATTGCCCATCTCAGCATCAGAGGGAGAGAGACACTTTCGATTCTGACCTCAGTTTGTCAAGATTCATTATATCTTTGTTTATACCATTCTAGAATCTCAGTATTGATCGGGTGACTATATGTTTTAAAAATTGTATTGGCCAGGTTGATCGCCTGACACGATGCGAGCCGAGCAGCGCCTCTTAAAGCCGCAGTGACTCTTAAATTGGCTCATGCACTCTGAGTTTCTAGAATCTCAGTGTTGATCAGGTCACTATATGTTTTAAACAGATTATCGAACAGGTTTATACAATGTTACACACTTGCTCAAACACGCACGCACGCACACACACACACATACATACGCACACACATAAGAGCTGAGCCGAGCCATGCCTCTAGAAGCCGCCGTGAGTGGAGCACCTCTTTTTCGCCTTTTTTAAACAGAACACTCCAGCGATTCGACTAGATTCTATCACAAAAACGTATTAAAGACTTACATTTAGTAAATGCAAGCTGTTTTGATGACATAAAGAGCCACCATTGCCCATCTCAGCATCAGAGAGAGAGAGAGACACTTTCGATTCAGACCTCAGTTTGTCAAGATTCATTATATCTTTTTTTAATACCATTCTAGAATCTCAGTATTGATCGGGTGACTATTTGTTTTAAAAATTGTATTGGCCAGGTTGATCGCCTGAAACGATCTGACACACACGCACACACACGCACGCACGCACGCACGCACACACACATACATACGCACACACATAAGAGCTGAGCCGAGCCATGCCTCTAGAAGCCGCCGTGAGTGGAGCACCTCTTTTTCGCCTTTTTTAAACAGAACACTCCAGCGATTCGACTAGATTCTATCACAAGAACGTATTAAAGACTTACATTTAGTAAATGCAAGCTGTTTTGATGACATAAAGAGCCACCATTGCCCATCTCAGCATGAGAGGATGAGAGAGAGAGACACTTTCGATTCTGACCTCAGTTTGTCAAGATTCATTATATCTTTTTTTAATACCATTCTAGAATCTCAGTATTGATCGGGTGACTATATGTTTTAAAAATTGTATTGGCCAGGTTGATCGCCTGAAACGATCTGACACACACGCACGCACGCACACACACACACATACATACGCACACACATAAGAGCTGAACCGAGCCATGCCTCTAGAAGCCGCCGTGAGTGGAGCACCTCTTTTTCGCCTTTTTTAAACAGAACACTCCAGCGATTCGACTAGATTCTATCACAAAAACGTATTAAAGACTTACATTTAGTAAATGCAAGCTGTTTTGATGACATAAAGAGCCACCATTGCCCATCTCAGCATCAGAGAGAGAGAGACACTTTCGATTCTGACCTCAGTTTGTCAAGATTCATTATATCTTTTTTTAATACCATTCTAGAACCTCAGTATTGATCGGGTGACTATTTGTTTTAAAAATTGTATTGGCCAGGTTGATCGCCTGAAACGATCTGACACACACGCACACACACGCACGCACACACACATACATACGCACACACATAAGAGCTGAGCCGAGCCATGCCTCTAGAAGCCGCCGTGAGTGGAGCACCTCTTTTTCGCCTTTTTCAAACAGAACACTCCAGCGATTCGACTAGATTCTATCACAAGAACGTATTAAAGACTTACATTTAGTAAATGCAAGCTGATTTGATGACATAAAGAGCCACCATTGCCCATCTCAGCATCAGAGGGAGAGAGACACTTTCGATTCTGACCTCAGTTTGTCAAGATTCATTATATCTTTGTTTATACCATTCTAGAATCTCAGTATTGATCGGGTGACTATATGTTTTAAAAATTGTATTGGCCAGGTTGATCGCCTGAAACGATCTGACACACACGCACACACACGCACGCACGCACACACACACATACATACGCACACACATAAGAGCTGAGCCGAGCCATGCCTCTAGAAGCCGCCGTGAGTGGAGCACCTCTTTTTCGCCTTTTTCAAACAGAACACTCCAGCGATTCGACTAGATTCTATCACAAGAACGTATTAAAGACTTACATTTAGTAAATGCAAGCTGTTTTGATGACATAAAGAGCCACCATTGCCCATCTCAGCATGAGAGGATGAGAGAGAGAGACACTTTCGATTCTGACCTCAGTTTGTCAAGATTCATTATATCTTTTTTTAATACCATTCTAGAATCTCAGTATTGATCGGGTGACTATATGTTTTAAAAATTGTATTGGCCAGGTTGATCGCCTGAAACGATCTGACACACACGCACGCACGCACACACACACACATACATACGCACACACATAAGAGCTGAGCCGAGCCATGCCTCTAGAAGCCGCCGTGAGTGGAGCACCTCTTTTTCGCCTTTTTTAAACAGAACACTCCAGCGATTCGACTAGATTCTATCACAAGAACGTATTAAAGACTTACATTTAGTAAATGCAAGCTGTTTTGATGACATAAAGAGCCACCATTGCCCATCTCAGCATCAGAGAGAGAGAGAGACACTTTCGATTCAGACCTCAGTTTGTCAAGATTCATTATATCTTTTTTTAATACCATTCTAGAATCTCAGTATTGATCGGGTGACTATATGTTTTAAAAATTGTATTGGCCAGGTTGATCGCCTGAAACGATCTGACACACACGCACGCACGCACACACACACACATACATACGCACACACATAAGAGCTGAGCCGAGCCATGCCTCTAGAAGCCGCCGTGAGTGGAGCACGTCTTTTTCGCCTTTTTTAAACAGAACACTCCAGCGATTCGACTAGATTCTATCACAAGAACGTATTAAAGACTTACATTTAGTAAATGCAAGCTGTTTTGATGACATAAAGAGCCACCATTGCCCATCTCAGCATCAGAGAGAGAGAGAGACACTTTCGATTCAGACCTCAGTTTGTCAAGATTCATTATATCTTTTTTTAATACCATTCTAGAATCTCAGTATTGATCGGGTGACTATTTGTTTTAAAAATTGTATTGGCCAGGTTGATCGCCTGAAACGATCTGACACACACGCACACACACGCACGCACGCACGCACACACACATACATACGCACACACATAAGAGCTGAGCCGAGCCATGCCTCTAGAAGCCGCCGTGAGTGGAGCACCTCTTTTTCGCCTTTTTTAAACAGAACACTCCAGCGATTCGACTAGATTCTATCACAAGAACGTATTAAAGACTTACATTTAGTAAATGCAAGCTGATTTGATGACATAAAGAGCCACCATTGCCCATCTCAGCATCAGAGGGAGAGAGACACTTTCGATTCTGACCTCAGTTTGTCAAGATTCATTATATCTTTGTTTATACCATTCTAGAATCTCAGTATTGATCGGGTGACTATATGTTTTAAAAATTGTATTGGCCAGGTTGATCGCCTGACACGATGCGAGCCGAGCAGCGCCTCTTAAAGCCGCAGTGACTCTTAAATTGGCTCATGCACTCTGAGTTTCTAGAATCTCAGTGTTGATCAGGTCACTATATGTTTTAAACAGATTATCGAACAGGTTTATACAATGTTACACACTTGCTCAAACACGCACGCACGCACACACACACACATACATACGCACACACATAAGAGCTGAGCCGAGCCATGCCTCTAGAAGCCGCCGTGAGTGGAGCACCTCTTTTTCGCCTTTTTTAAACAGAACACTCCAGCGATTCGACTAGATTCTATCACAAAAACGTATTAAAGACTTACATTTAGTAAATGCAAGCTGTTTTGATGACATAAAGAGCCACCATTGCCCATCTCAGCATCAGAGAGAGAGAGAGACACTTTCGATTCAGACCTCAGTTTGTCAAGATTCATTATATCTTTTTTTAATACCATTCTAGAATCTCAGTATTGATCGGGTGACTATTTGTTTTAAAAATTGTATTGGCCAGGTTGATCGCCTGAAACGATCTGACACACACGCACACACACGCACGCACGCACGCACGCACACACACATACATACGCACACACATAAGAGCTGAGCCGAGCCATGCCTCTAGAAGCCGCCGTGAGTGGAGCACCTCTTTTTCGCCTTTTTTAAACAGAACACTCCAGCGATTCGACTAGATTCTATCACAAGAACGTATTAAAGACTTACATTTAGTAAATGCAAGCTGTTTTGATGACATAAAGAGCCACCATTGCCCATCTCAGCATGAGAGGATGAGAGAGAGAGACACTTTCGATTCTGACCTCAGTTTGTCAAGATTCATTATATCTTTTTTTAATACCATTCTAGAATCTCAGTATTGATCGGGTGACTATATGTTTTAAAAATTGTATTGGCCAGGTTGATCGCCTGAAACGATCTGACACACACGCACGCACGCGCACACACACACACATACATACGCACACACATAAGAGCTGAACCGAGCCATGCCTCTAGAAGCCGCCGTGAGTGGAGCACCTCTTTTTCGCCTTTTTTAAACAGAACACTCCAGCGATTCGACTAGATTCTATCACAAGAACGTATTAAAGACTTACATTTAGTAAATGCAAGCTGATTTGATGACATAAAGAGCCACCATTGCCCATCTCAGCATCAGAGGGAGAGAGACACTTTCGATTCTGACCTCAGTTTGTCAAGATTCATTATATCTTTGTTTATACCATTCTAGAATCTCAGTATTGATCGGGTGACTATATGTTTTAAAAATTGTATTGGCCAGGTTGATCGCCTGACACGATGCGAGCCGAGCAGCGCCTCTTAAAGCCGCAGTGACTCTTAAATTGGCTCATGCACTCTGAGTTTCTAGAATCTCAGTGTTGATCAGGTCACTATATGTTTTAAACAGATTATCGAACAGGTTTATACAATGTTACACACTTGCTCAAACACGCACGCACGCACACACACACACATACATACGCACACACATAAGAGCTGAGCCGAGCCATGCCTCTAGAAGCCGCCGTGAGTGGAGCACCTCTTTTTCGCCTTTTTTAAACAGAACACTCCAGCGATTCGACTAGATTCTATCACAAAAACGTATTAAAGACTTACATTTAGTAAATGCAAGCTGTTTTGATGACATAAAGAGCCACCATTGCCCATCTCAGCATCAGAGAGAGAGAGAGACACTTTCGATTCAGACCTCAGTTTGTCAAGATTCATTATATCTTTTTTTAATACCATTCTAGAATCTCAGTATTGATCGGGTGACTATTTGTTTTAAAAATTGTATTGGCCAGGTTGATCGCCTGAAACGATCTGACACACACGCACACACACACACGCACGCACATACATACGCACACACATAAGAGCTGAGCCGAGCCATGCCTCTAGAAGCCGCCGTGAGTGGAGCACCTCTTTTTCGCCTTTTTTAAACAGAACACTCCAGCGATTCGACTAGATTCTATCACAAAAACGTATTAAAGACTTACATTTAGTAAATGCAAGCTGTTTTGATGACATAAAGAGCCACCATTGCCCATCTCAGCATCAGAGAGAGAGAGACACTTTCGATTCTGACCTCAGTTTGTCAAGATTCATTATATCTTTTTTTAATACCATTCTAGAACCTCAGTATTGATCGGGTGACTATTTGTTTTAAAAATTGTATTGGCCAGGTTGATCGCCTGAAACGATCTGACACACACGCACACACACGCACGCACGCACGCACACACACATACATACGCACACACATAAGAGCTGAGCCGAGCCATGCCTCTAGAAGCCGCCGTGAGTGGAGCACCTCTTTTTCGCCTTTTTTAAACAGAACACTCCAGCGATTCGACTAGATTCTATCACAAGAACGTATTAAAGACTTACATTTAGTAAATGCAAGCTGATTTGATGACATAAAGAGCCACCATTGCCCATCTCAGCATCAGAGGGAGAGAGACACTTTCGATTCTGACCTCAGTTTGTCAAGATTCATTATATCTTTGTTTATACCATTCTAGAATCTCAGTATTGATCGGGTGACTATATGTTTTAAAAATTGTATTGGCCAGGTTGATCGCCTGACACGATGCGAGCCGAGCAGCGCCTCTTAAAGCCGCAGTGACTCTTAAATTGGCTCATGCACTCTGAGTTTCTAGAATCTCAGTGTTGATCAGGTCACTATATGTTTTAAACAGATTATCGAACAGGTTTATACAATGTTACACACTTGCTCAAACACGCACGCACGCACACACACACACATACATACGCACACACATAAGAGCTGAGCCGAGCCATGCCTCTAGAAGCCGCCGTGAGTGGAGCACCTCTTTTTCGCCTTTTTTAAACAGAACACTCCAGCGATTCGACTAGATTCTATCACAAAAACGTATTAAAGACTTACATTTAGTAAATGCAAGCTGTTTTGATGACATAAAGAGCCACCATTGCCCATCTCAGCATCAGAGAGAGAGAGAGACACTTTCGATTCAGACCTCAGTTTGTCAAGATTCATTATATCTTTTTTTAATACCATTCTAGAATCTCAGTATTGATCGGGTGACTATTTGTTTTAAAAATTGTATTGGCCAGGTTGATCGCCTGAAACGATCTGACACACACGCACACACACGCACGCACGCACGCACGCACACACACATACATACGCACACACATAAGAGCTGAGCCGAGCCATGCCTCTAGAAGCCGCCGTGAGTGGAGCACCTCTTTTTCGCCTTTTTTAAACAGAACACTCCAGCGATTCGACTAGATTCTATCACAAGAACGTATTAAAGACTTACATTTAGTAAATGCAAGCTGTTTTGATGACATAAAGAGCCACCATTGCCCATCTCAGCATGAGAGGATGAGAGAGAGAGACACTTTCGATTCTGACCTCAGTTTGTCAAGATTCATTATATCTTTTTTTAATACCATTCTAGAATCTCAGTATTGATCGGGTGACTATATGTTTTAAAAATTGTATTGGCCAGGTTGATCGCCTGAAACGATCTGACACACACGCACGCACGCACACACACACACATACATACGCACACACATAAGAGCTGAACCGAGCCATGCCTCTAGAAGCCGCCGTGAGTGGAGCACCTCTTTTTCGCCTTTTTTAAACAGAACACTCCAGCGATTCGACTAGATTCTATCACAAAAACGTATTAAAGACTTACATTTAGTAAATGCAAGCTGTTTTGATGACATAAAGAGCCACCATTGCCCATCTCAGCATCAGAGAGAGAGAGACACTTTCGATTCTGACCTCAGTTTGTCAAGATTCATTATATCTTTTTTTAATACCATTCTAGAACCTCAGTATTGATCGGGTGACTATTTGTTTTAAAAATTGTATTGGCCAGGTTGATCGCCTGAAACGATCTGACACACACGCACACACACGCACGCACACACACATACATACGCACACACATAAGAGCTGAGCCGAGCCATGCCTCTAGAAGCCGCCGTGAGTGGAGCACCTCTTTTTCGCCTTTTTCAAACAGAACACTCCAGCGATTCGACTAGATTCTATCACAAGAACGTATTAAAGACTTACATTTAGTAAATGCAAGCTGTTTTGATGACATAAAGAGCCACCATTGCCCATCTCAGCATGAGAGGATGAGAGAGAGAGACACTTTCGATTCTGACCTCAGTTTGTCAAGATTCATTATATCTTTTTTTAATACCATTCTAGAATCTCAGTATTGATCGGGTGACTATATGTTTTAAAAATTGTATTGGCCAGGTTGATCGCCTGAAACGATCTGACACACACGCACGCACGCACACACACACACATACATACGCACACACATAAGAGCTGAGCCGAGCCATGCCTCTAGAAGCCGCCGTGAGTGGAGCACCTCTTTTTCGCCTTTTTTAAACAGAACACTCCAGCGATTCGACTAGATTCTATCACAAGAACGTATTAAAGACTTACATTTAGTAAATGCAAGCTGTTTTGATGACATAAAGAGCCACCATTGCCCATCTCAGCATCAGAGAGAGAGAGAGACACTTTCGATTCAGACCTCAGTTTGTCAAGATTCATTATATCTTTTTTTAATACCATTCTAGAATCTCAGTATTGATCGGGTGACTATATGTTTTAAAAATTGTATTGGCCAGGTTGATCGCCTGAAACGATCTGACACACACGCACGCACGCACACACACACACATACATACGCACACACATAAGAGCTGAGCCGAGCCATGCCTCTAGAAGCCGCCGTGAGTGGAGCACGTCTTTTTCGCCTTTTTTAAACAGAACACTCCAGCGATTCGACTAGATTCTATCACAAGAACGTATTAAAGACTTACATTTAGTAAATGCAAGCTGTTTTGATGACATAAAGAGCCACCATTGCCCATCTCAGCATCAGAGAGAGAGAGAGACACTTTCGATTCAGACCTCAGTTTGTCAAGATTCATTATATCTTTTTTTAATACCATTCTAGAATCTCAGTATTGATCGGGTGACTATTTGTTTTAAAAATTGTATTGGCCAGGTTGATCGCCTGAAACGATCTGACACACACGCACACACACGCACGCACGCACGCACACACACATACATACGCACACACATAAGAGCTGAGCCGAGCCATGCCTCTAGAAGCCGCCGTGAGTGGAGCACCTCTTTTTCGCCTTTTTTAAACAGAACACTCCAGCGATTCGACTAGATTCTATCACAAGAACGTATTAAAGACTTACATTTAGTAAATGCAAGCTGATTTGATGACATAAAGAGCCACCATTGCCCATCTCAGCATCAGAGGGAGAGAGACACTTTCGATTCTGACCTCAGTTTGTCAAGATTCATTATATCTTTGTTTATACCATTCTAGAATCTCAGTATTGATCGGGTGACTATATGTTTTAAAAATTGTATTGGCCAGGTTGATCGCCTGAAACGATCTGACACACACGCACACACACATACATACGCACACACATAAGAGCTGAGCCGAGCCATGCCTCTAGAAGCCGCCGTGAGTGGAGCACCTCTTTTTCGCCTTTTTTAAACAGAACACTCCAGCGATTCGACTAGATTCTATCACAAGAACGTATTAAAGACTTACATTTAGTAAATGCAAGCTGATTTGATGACATAAAGAGCCACCATTGCCCATCTCAGCATCAGAGGGAGAGAGACACTTTCGATTCTGACCTCAGTTTGTCAAGATTCATTATATCTTTGTTTATACCATTCTAGAATCTCAGTATTGATCGGGTGACTATATGTTTTAAAAATTGTATTGGCCAGGTTGATCGCCTGACACGATGCGAGCCGAGCAGCGCCTCTTAAAGCCGCAGTGACTCTTAAATTGGCTCATGCACTCTGAGTTTCTAGAATCTCAGTGTTGATCAGGTCACTATATGTTTTAAACAGATTATCGAACAGGTTTATACAATGTTACACACTTGCTCAAACACGCACGCACGCACACACACACACATACATACGCACACACATAAGAGCTGAGCCGAGCCATGCCTCTAGAAGCCGCCGTGAGTGGAGCACCTCTTTTTCGCCTTTTTTAAACAGAACACTCCAGCGATTCGACTAGATTCTATCACAAAAACGTATTAAAGACTTACATTTAGTAAATGCAAGCTGTTTTGATGACATAAAGAGCCACCATTGCCCATCTCAGCATCAGAGAGAGAGAGAGACACTTTCGATTCAGACCTCAGTTTGTCAAGATTCATTATATCTTTTTTTAATACCATTCTAGAATCTCAGTATTGATCGGGTGACTATTTGTTTTAAAAATTGTATTGGCCAGGTTGATCGCCTGAAACGATCTGACACACACGCACACACACGCACGCACGCACGCACGCACACACACATACATACGCACACACATAAGAGCTGAGCCGAGCCATGCCTCTAGAAGCCGCCGTGAGTGGAGCACCTCTTTTTCGCCTTTTTTAAACAGAACACTCCAGCGATTCGACTAGATTCTATCACAAGAACGTATTAAAGACTTACATTTAGTAAATGCAAGCTGTTTTGATGACATAAAGAGCCACCATTGCCCATCTCAGCATGAGAGGATGAGAGAGAGAGACACTTTCGATTCTGACCTCAGTTTGTCAAGATTCATTATATCTTTTTTTAATACCATTCTAGAATCTCAGTATTGATCGGGTGACTATATGTTTTAAAAATTGTATTGGCCAGGTTGATCGCCTGAAACGATCTGACACACACGCACGCACGCACACACACACACATACATACGCACACACATAAGAGCTGAACCGAGCCATGCCTCTAGAAGCCGCCGTGAGTGGAGCACCTCTTTTTCGCCTTTTTTAAACAGAACACTCCAGCGATTCGACTAGATTCTATCACAAAAACGTATTAAAGACTTACATTTAGTAAATGCAAGCTGTTTTGATGACATAAAGAGCCACCATTGCCCATCTCAGCATCAGAGAGAGAGAGACACTTTCGATTCTGACCTCAGTTTGTCAAGATTCATTATATCTTTTTTTAATACCATTCTAGAACCTCAGTATTGATCGGGTGACTATTTGTTTTAAAAATTGTATTGGCCAGGTTGATCGCCTGAAACGATCTGACACACACGCACACACACGCACGCACACACACATACATACGCACACACATAAGAGCTGAGCCGAGCCATGCCTCTAGAAGCCGCCGTGAGTGGAGCACCTCTTTTTCGCCTTTTTCAAACAGAACACTCCAGCGATTCGACTAGATTCTATCACAAGAACGTATTAAAGACTTACATTTAGTAAATGCAAGCTGATTTGATGACATAAAGAGCCACCATTGCCCATCTCAGCATCAGAGGGAGAGAGACACTTTCGATTCTGACCTCAGTTTGTCAAGATTCATTATATCTTTGTTTATACCATTCTAGAATCTCAGTATTGATCGGGTGACTATATGTTTTAAAAATTGTATTGGCCAGGTTGATCGCCTGAAACGATCTGACACACACGCACACACACGCACGCACGCACACACACACATACATACGCACACACATAAGAGCTGAGCCGAGCCATGCCTCTAGAAGCCGCCGTGAGTGGAGCACCTCTTTTTCGCCTTTTTCAAACAGAACACTCCAGCGATTCGACTAGATTCTATCACAAGAACGTATTAAAGACTTACATTTAGTAAATGCAAGCTGTTTTGATGACATAAAGAGCCACCATTGCCCATCTCAGCATGAGAGGATGAGAGAGAGAGACACTTTCGATTCTGACCTCAGTTTGTCAAGATTCATTATATCTTTTTTTAATACCATTCTAGAATCTCAGTATTGATCGGGTGACTATATGTTTTAAAAATTGTATTGGCCAGGTTGATCGCCTGAAACGATCTGACACACACGCACGCACGCACACACACACACATACATACGCACACACATAAGAGCTGAGCCGAGCCATGCCTCTAGAAGCCGCCGTGAGTGGAGCACCTCTTTTTCGCCTTTTTTAAACAGAACACTCCAGCGATTCGACTAGATTCTATCACAAGAACGTATTAAAGACTTACATTTAGTAAATGCAAGCTGTTTTGATGACATAAAGAGCCACCATTGCCCATCTCAGCATCAGAGAGAGAGAGAGACACTTTCGATTCAGACCTCAGTTTGTCAAGATTCATTATATCTTTTTTTAATACCATTCTAGAATCTCAGTATTGATCGGGTGACTATATGTTTTAAAAATTGTATTGGCCAGGTTGATCGCCTGAAACGATCTGACACACACGCACGCACGCACACACACACACATACATACGCACACACATAAGAGCTGAGCCGAGCCATGCCTCTAGAAGCCGCCGTGAGTGGAGCACGTCTTTTTCGCCTTTTTTAAACAGAACACTCCAGCGATTCGACTAGATTCTATCACAAGAACGTATTAAAGACTTACATTTAGTAAATGCAAGCTGTTTTGATGACATAAAGAGCCACCATTGCCCATCTCAGCATCAGAGAGAGAGAGAGACACTTTCGATTCAGACCTCAGTTTGTCAAGATTCATTATATCTTTTTTTAATACCATTCTAGAATCTCAGTATTGATCGGGTGACTATTTGTTTTAAAAATTGTATTGGCCAGGTTGATCGCCTGAAACGATCTGACACACACGCACACACACGCACGCACGCACGCACACACACATACATACGCACACACATAAGAGCTGAGCCGAGCCATGCCTCTAGAAGCCGCCGTGAGTGGAGCACCTCTTTTTCGCCTTTTTTAAACAGAACACTCCAGCGATTCGACTAGATTCTATCACAAGAACGTATTAAAGACTTACATTTAGTAAATGCAAGCTGATTTGATGACATAAAGAGCCACCATTGCCCATCTCAGCATCAGAGGGAGAGAGACACTTTCGATTCTGACCTCAGTTTGTCAAGATTCATTATATCTTTGTTTATACCATTCTAGAATCTCAGTATTGATCGGGTGACTATATGTTTTAAAAATTGTATTGGCCAGGTTGATCGCCTGACACGATGCGAGCCGAGCAGCGCCTCTTAAAGCCGCAGTGACTCTTAAATTGGCTCATGCACTCTGAGTTTCTAGAATCTCAGTGTTGATCAGGTCACTATATGTTTTAAACAGATTATCGAACAGGTTTATACAATGTTACACACTTGCTCAAACACGCACGCACGCACACACACACACATACATACGCACACACATAAGAGCTGAGCCGAGCCATGCCTCTAGAAGCCGCCGTGAGTGGAGCACCTCTTTTTCGCCTTTTTTAAACAGAACACTCCAGCGATTCGACTAGATTCTATCACAAAAACGTATTAAAGACTTACATTTAGTAAATGCAAGCTGTTTTGATGACATAAAGAGCCACCATTGCCCATCTCAGCATCAGAGAGAGAGAGAGACACTTTCGATTCAGACCTCAGTTTGTCAAGATTCATTATATCTTTTTTTAATACCATTCTAGAATCTCAGTATTGATCGGGTGACTATTTGTTTTAAAAATTGTATTGGCCAGGTTGATCGCCTGAAACGATCTGACACACACGCACACACACGCACGCACGCACGCACGCACACACACATACATACGCACACACATAAGAGCTGAGCCGAGCCATGCCTCTAGAAGCCGCCGTGAGTGGAGCACCTCTTTTTCGCCTTTTTTAAACAGAACACTCCAGCGATTCGACTAGATTCTATCACAAGAACGTATTAAAGACTTACATTTAGTAAATGCAAGCTGTTTTGATGACATAAAGAGCCACCATTGCCCATCTCAGCATGAGAGGATGAGAGAGAGAGACACTTTCGATTCTGACCTCAGTTTGTCAAGATTCATTATATCTTTTTTTAATACCATTCTAGAATCTCAGTATTGATCGGGTGACTATATGTTTTAAAAATTGTATTGGCCAGGTTGATCGCCTGAAACGATCTGACACACACGCACGCACGCGCACACACACACACATACATACGCACACACATAAGAGCTGAACCGAGCCATGCCTCTAGAAGCCGCCGTGAGTGGAGCACCTCTTTTTCGCCTTTTTTAAACAGAACACTCCAGCGATTCGACTAGATTCTATCACAAGAACGTATTAAAGACTTACATTTAGTAAATGCAAGCTGATTTGATGACATAAAGAGCCACCATTGCCCATCTCAGCATCAGAGGGAGAGAGACACTTTCGATTCTGACCTCAGTTTGTCAAGATTCATTATATCTTTGTTTATACCATTCTAGAATCTCAGTATTGATCGGGTGACTATATGTTTTAAAAATTGTATTGGCCAGGTTGATCGCCTGACACGATGCGAGCCGAGCAGCGCCTCTTAAAGCCGCAGTGACTCTTAAATTGGCTCATGCACTCTGAGTTTCTAGAATCTCAGTGTTGATCAGGTCACTATATGTTTTAAACAGATTATCGAACAGGTTTATACAATGTTACACACTTGCTCAAACACGCACGCACGCACACACACACACATACATACGCACACACATAAGAGCTGAGCCGAGCCATGCCTCTAGAAGCCGCCGTGAGTGGAGCACCTCTTTTTCGCCTTTTTTAAACAGAACACTCCAGCGATTCGACTAGATTCTATCACAAAAACGTATTAAAGACTTACATTTAGTAAATGCAAGCTGTTTTGATGACATAAAGAGCCACCATTGCCCATCTCAGCATCAGAGAGAGAGAGAGACACTTTCGATTCAGACCTCAGTTTGTCAAGATTCATTATATCTTTTTTTAATACCATTCTAGAATCTCAGTATTGATCGGGTGACTATTTGTTTTAAAAATTGTATTGGCCAGGTTGATCGCCTGAAACGATCTGACACACACGCACACACACGCACGCACGCACGCACGCACACACACATACATACGCACACACATAAGAGCTGAGCCGAGCCATGCCTCTAGAAGCCGCCGTGAGTGGAGCACCTCTTTTTCGCCTTTTTTAAACAGAACACTCCAGCGATTCGACTAGATTCTATCACAAGAACGTATTAAAGACTTACATTTAGTAAATGCAAGCTGTTTTGATGACATAAAGAGCCACCATTGCCCATCTCAGCATGAGAGGATGAGAGAGAGAGACACTTTCGATTCTGACCTCAGTTTGTCAAGATTCATTATATCTTTTTTTAATACCATTCTAGAATCTCAGTATTGATCGGGTGACTATATGTTTTAAAAATTGTATTGGCCAGGTTGATCGCCTGAAACGATCTGACACACACGCACGCACGCACACACACACACATACATACGCACACACATAAGAGCTGAACCGAGCCATGCCTCTAGAAGCCGCCGTGAGTGGAGCACCTCTTTTTCGCCTTTTTTAAACAGAACACTCCAGCGATTCGACTAGATTCTATCACAAAAACGTATTAAAGACTTACATTTAGTAAATGCAAGCTGTTTTGATGACATAAAGAGCCACCATTGCCCATCTCAGCATCAGAGAGAGAGAGACACTTTCGATTCTGACCTCAGTTTGTCAAGATTCATTATATCTTTTTTTAATACCATTCTAGAACCTCAGTATTGATCGGGTGACTATTTGTTTTAAAAATTGTATTGGCCAGGTTGATCGCCTGAAACGATCTGACACACACGCACACACACGCACGCACACACACATACATACGCACACACATAAGAGCTGAGCCGAGCCATGCCTCTAGAAGCCGCCGTGAGTGGAGC